>SJYC01017583.1:0-30984 GCA_006408675.1 Madoqua kirkii | reverse complement strand
CGCGGGTTGCGGGAGGGGACGCGGAAGGGCCGCGCCGCGGGGACGAGCAAGAGCGGGGGGCGGGGCCGGCCGGGGCGAGGGGCGTGAGGTGAC
Organism: Madoqua kirkii; assembly: GCA_006408675.1. Classification (NCBI taxonomy): domain Eukaryota; kingdom Metazoa; phylum Chordata; class Mammalia; order Artiodactyla; family Bovidae; genus Madoqua; species Madoqua kirkii. The sequence goes on along the minus strand of SJYC01017583.1, from coordinate 30,891 downwards.
AGGTGAGGGGGGCGGCGGTGGCCTGAGCAGCGGAGACGCGGCGGCGATGCTGGAGACCCTGCGCGAGCGGCTGCTGAGCGTGCAGCAGGATTTCACCTCCGGGTGGGTACACGGTGGGGGACGGAAAGGGGCCCGCATGGCCGGGCCGGGGAGCCGGGACGCCGCCTCCGCGCACCCGGGGTCTCATCTCGCGCCCGCCACTCCCCTCACCCAACCCCGGGCCTCACATCAGCGCCCGGGCGGGGACAGTAGCCAACTTTCCGGCGTCGGCCCGGCCGCACGAAGTAACTTAGATCCCGCCGGGCAGGCTCAGACCCGCGCGCCGGGGCGGGGAGCGGGTCCGGAAGGCTGCGGGCGGCCGAGGGTCGGGCGACCCTTCCCCAGCCGGCCCGAGTGGGGTCGGGTGAGAGGCGAGCGCGCCCCCGCCCCCACGAGGGACGGCGACCCTGCGCCGCCTCCCACGCCGCCGAGACCCCTGCCGGCTCGGGCCGCCGCCCCCTCCAGACCGCCGGGGCCCGGCGGGGGTCTTGTCCACCCTCGCGCGCGGAGGCTGAGCGCCTTTTCTTCCCCTTTTGATTTCTCTGTCTACCTCGGGTTCAGAGCCTGTGAAGAAACTCTCGGGCCAGAGAAACGCCAGAACTGGCGATCCTGTTCATGCCCTACTGGTGACGCGCACGCGGACCTAGCGGTACCCGAACTTTGCTTGGAATCTCCTGGCAACCATCCCGGTGCGCGCCCGGGTGGCAAAGGCTACCAGCTACACCAGGCTAAGGATGGGGGTTCGAAACACCACCCCCGCCCAGGTGATTCCAGTTTGGCGTAGACTCTTAACGCCAGGGGCCCTGGGATCTTACCTCTATCTACCACTTAAGCCAACGCGTTCCTGCAGGTTTCTCTGCCTCACTTTCTGGGACTGTTAAAAACAACGGGGATGATGAAGATGGTTCTCATCTCACAGGGTTATTGTGAGATGAATGGACTAAAAAACAACGCACTCGCTTTGCGTCACTGTTGTTATTAGTGCTTAATTCAACTTTTCCATTTCTTCCCAAAAAGAGTGTCACTTTGATAAAGGTTGCGTCTGTCCCTTTTAGATTACGGACCCGTTGAGGAAAGCTCTGCCTATGAGGGCCTCTCCGTCTTGTTTTACGTTTCTGATGGGAAAGATGTTAGCTTGGGTGGCAAAGGCTACCAGCTACACCAGGCTAAGGATGGGGGTTCGAAACACCACCCCCGCCCAGGTGATTCCAGTTTGGCGTAGACTCTTAACGCCAGGGGCCCTGGGATCTTACCTCTATCTACCACTTAAGCCAACGCGTTCCTGCAGGTTTCTCTGCCTCACTTTCTGGGACTGTTAAAAACAACGGGGATGATGAAGATGGTTCTCATCTCACAGGGTTATTGTGAGGATGAATGGACTAAAAAACAACGCACTCGCTTTGCGTCACTGTTGTTATTAGTGCTTAATTCAACTTTTCCATTTCTTCCCAAAAAGAGTGTCACTTTGATAAAGGTTGCGTCTGTCCCTTTTAGATTACGGACCCGTTGAGGAAAGCTCTGCCTATGAGGGCCTCTCCGTCTTGTTTTACGTTTCTGATGGGAAAGATGTTAGCTACAGTTGTGTCTTAGTGGACAAAAACGTTTATATGGTTTGCCTCTTAGGTGCTGAGTAGTAACATTGGAGAAGGAAATGGCAACCCACTCCAGTGTTCTTGCCTGGAGAATCCCAGGGACGGGGGAGGCTGGTGGGCTGCCGTCTATGGGGTCACACAGAGTCAGACACGACTGAAGCGACTTAGCAGCAGCAGCAGTAACAGACAGGCAGATACTTGAGCACTTACATGTAAAGGATTTTTGGTAGTCTTGGTTTGGGGTCCTTACGAATGTTAACTGTAGATGTCCTAGGAGTCATTGATTGAAGCTGGGCTTGGTTGCTTGCATTCCCTGCCCTCCCCCCTTTTAAAGTTAAAAACTAACTTATTTTCAGAATGTAAATTATTGAAACGTTGGAGTATAATGCTGCAATGGTGGCAGGAGAACAGTGCGTCGCAAATAAGCCCATCTAGTACAGCCCTCCTGTCATTACCTCAAAAAATTCCCTGATGGAGTAACAGTCTATCTTCTGAGAGTTACAGCTACTGAAACTTTACAGGTCAGGTGGTTGCCTCTGAACCCATTCATTCTTTGAACTTTGCTCGAGAAGGTTCAACTCACCCAGGAATATGGATTCTCCCAGACTATCCTGGGAGATCTGGAAAACCTGAGTTGAGGGTTGAGTTACAGATAAGGGTGGAGGGGATCTGGTTAGAATGCCTTCTTGAAAACTGAATTTACCTTAAGCATGACGGAAACTGGGGCCAGTTTGGGATTGGAAATCCGAGAGGGCTTCCATTCCGTGAAGGCCCTTCATGGGCTTCCTTGTACAGGTCACTCTGAGCCGACAAGCCACTGGACCAGCAGTGTGTGCCATTAGCCTGTCACCTGGCAGAGAAATCACTCCTGCTCAAGGTGAAATTAAACACAGCTGTACGTGTATATTGCATGAAGGCACTGAGGGATTCAGAGATGAAAGCAACATGGCCCTTGCCTCTCAAAACCACCAGACTGGACCCAGCATTCCTTGAGAACACTTGCTATTGGTGCGCATAGAGGCCAGAGCAGCTGGCTTACAAAGTAACTGGAGCGTCTGCCGTTAGGGTTGCCCTCGGAACTCAGCAGGGGAAAGGTGGGCGCTTTCCTGAGTTCTTCCATGTGGAGCTTCACAGTAGCCCAGAGCACAGCCTGTCTTCAGAGATGTTTCTGCTCATTTTTAGTTTCTGGAAATTCATATAACTGGAGCTGAAACATAGGCAGTTTGCTGTTTTTCAAGTATATCAGGAATATTCTTTATCAGGCTCACAAGAGAATGCCGCTTGCTGCTGCTGCTGCTAAGTTGCTTCAGTCGTGTCTGACTCTGCGACCCCATAGACGGCAGCCCATCAGGCTCCCCCTGTCCCTGGGATTCCCCAGGCAAGAACATTGGAGTGGGTTGCCATTTCCTTCTCCAATGCATGAAAGTGAAAAGTGAAAGTGAAGTCACTCAGTCGTGCCCAACTTCGAAACCCCATGGACTGCAGCCCACCAGGCTCCTCCATCCATGGGATTTTCCAGGCAAGAGTACTGGAGTGGGTTGCCATTGCCTTCTCCGGGAGAATGCCACATTAGTGGTTAAAGCGTGTGTGAACACTGAATTTCAACCTTCCATTCAAACTTAGGAAAAAGTCAGCTTCAAGGGACTGTAGGTTGTCCATGGACTCAAGATCTTTTTTCATCAAGTTTTATTCATCATAATAGTTATGTCAGAGTCAAAGTAAGCCTAGAAATTATGTTGCTTTCCTTCTGGGCTAACTGGGCAGTTATCTGGTGCAGGGGCTGAGGGACAGATGGGACTGGCTCCCAGCTTCACTGTTTGCCCCTCACCTATGTGCATCCTCACCTGGGTTTATTTCCCCCGGAGCTCTGGGAGCCTTTTGGAGAGTTCACAGAGAACCTCTGCTCTTTAAGGACTGGCTTGAATTCTGAGGGAAACTTTTGGACACACTGCAGCACTTTCTTCAAATCTGCTCTGGTCTTTGATTTTTTTTAAAAAACCTTCAGAGCAGTTATGACCCACAGCCTGAGGATTGATGTATTCAGGCGTGCAAACTCCTTCAGAAAAATGAAAATCAGATTTACCAAGGGTTTACAGCTGCCTGTCACTGGCTGGCATTTCCTGTCTGTAATGCTCTGGGTGCTTTTGGATAGGGACGAATAGAAGTTCACAGTTGTTTCTTGTTGCATCTCAACAGTGGGTGTTTCCTTCTCTCGAGTCAGAGCCCCCTCTGCCCTGACCTCGGGCCCTGCCTGCTGTGCTCATTTCTCTTCTCCTCTCCCGCAGTATCATAATCTTAGAGGAGAGCATCCAGCAGTCCAGTTCACAGTGTGGTAAAATGGTGAGGTTTAATGCTGGCTCTTCCTTGATTGAGTGAGTGAGTTCACTCAGTTGTATCCGACTCTTTGCGACCCCATGGACTGTAGCCTACCATGCTCCTCCGTCCATGGGATTTTCCAGGCAAGAGTACTGGAGTGGGTTGCCATTTCCTTCTCCAGAGGATCTTCCCGACCCAGGGATTGAGCCCTGGTCTTCTGCAGTGTAGACAGATGCTTTACTGTCTGAGCTACCAGGGAAGTCCAATCAATTTCCTTGATTACTTATCTTTTAATATAAACAGGGAAAATAAAAACTTTAGTATTCAATCTGACTTATTACTGAGTTCTACCAAGTGTCAGACACCAGTCTAGGAAGTCAAAGTCTTATCATAGAAGTTTTTTTCATTTTATTAAAAAAAAAAAAAAAAGATAGGCCACATGTCCAGTTTTGCCTGCTCTTTGCCAGTGTCTGTGTGTTTAGCCAGATCCTGGAGCTACAAGCTTGATGAAAACTGTCTCTGCTCTCCAAATGCCCTAGCCTGGCGGTAACATAAAGCAAAGCAGAAGGAAGTGAATGTGGAAGATACAGGTGATGTGGATTGTGAGCTCAGAGGAGTCATTAGTTGAGATGCTTCAAAGAAGAGCTGACTTCTAGACTGGCCTGGAAGAATGAGGAGAGATGAGGCTAGATTTGGCTGAGGGATTTCAGAGATGAAACTCTTGTGGGAGAGGAACCTGGAATGGATGTTTAGTGTCTGATAATAGAGCGTCATCAGTGCTTTGCAAATTAATTCATTTAGAAAATATTTACTGAGCACTTACCTGTTGATGGGGCTTCCCTAGTAGCTGACATTATTGCAATATGCCTGCAATGCAGGAGACCCAGGTTCAGTCACTGAGTTGGGAAGACCTGTTGCAGAAGGCAATGGCTACCCCCTCCAGCATTCTTACCTGGAGAATTCCATGTTCAGAGGAACCTGGTGGGCTGGAGTCCATGGAGTCACAAAGATTCAGATGCAACTGAGCAACTAACACTTAACACCTGTTGATGAGTACTAGGGTTACAGCAGAGAATGCACACCAGACAGCAAATAATGGCCCTGCCCGCACTCGACTAGCAGGAGGCCGAAAATCCAGAAGGTCAGTAGTACTGTTGCTGAAAACAAAGCAGGTTCAGGGGTTGGGTGGGGCTGGGAGGACTGCTGTCTTATATAGGATGGTCACGGCTCATTTTTAGGTTGACTAGTCTTCTGAAGGTTTTTGTGGAGGGGAGCAGCCTGAGCTTACCTGTATTTGTGGAAGAATAATTTGAGAGGCAGGGTGACGGGAGGGCTAAAGATGGGAAATGGAGATTATTTAGGAGGCTATAATTATGGAGCAGATGAGAGATGATGAAAAGGCAGTGCTGGTGGAAATTTGACAGAAGGAATAATGACGGCACTGGTCGATTTCATAAAAAATGAGACTAGCAAGTGAAAAAAGGTGGAGAAATTGAGGATCTCAATTTTGGAGTATCTTAGATAGTGATGTTTACCAACAGAGACGCTGAGGAGCTTTGAGAGAGAAGGTTGACAGTGAATCTGTCAGAAGTCCAAGAAGCAGCAGGAAATTCAGGAAACTCTGAGGAGAGAGGTCAGGACTGACTGGGTGCATTCTGGGGTGATTAGGATAGAGACAGTGTACAGTCCTCTCCCCTTCCTGAGTCTGTGACTTTTGCGTGAGTCTCTCAGAGATCAGAGCTTTGGGGTCCTGTGCACTTTTAGGTGTGATTAATGTTTTTGTGCTTCCTGATTTTGAGTTAAAAAAAGTTAATGGGGAAAATATAATAGATGGCATTTGTATTCATAAATAGAATTTAAAGTCAAAATAATAGAGATGTGAAAATGTTATAGGACAAAATATGCTAATTAATACATGTTGTGGTGTTTTAAAGCAGTCACCCTGGCCTTTCATAGTAGCTGATGGGCTTAGACGAGGAGGACATTGAAGTGCAGATAAGTGGAATGCCACTGAGCTCCCCCGTTCCATCGAGTCAGGCCCAGAAAGCCATTTCCTGCACAGCAGTCATTGCCAAGCTCCACCTTTCATTCTGTGAAACTACTTTTTAAACCTTTTGTCTAAGAGGTTTTGCTAGTTATCTCCATTTCTCAAGACGTCGTCTCCATCTTAGTATTTTCCGTAAAGCTTAAAGAAAATAAATGTGCTGTGGTCAAACAAAGGTCAGTCTTTGAAACAATCTCAAAATATTGTAGTGTGATGAATTTGAAAGCAAGTGCTTCAGACTCTGAAGCACACGTTGGTTGCTTTGAGTGGGAAACAACTGAGAGGTGGCTCACTTCGAAGTCTGTGTGTGAATACACTCGCCCAGTGGCACGCCTGTCTCCCTGAGGCTGTGCTGAGTTGGGAAGAAGGCTAGGAACGGAGGAGAAGCCTTTATGGGAACTGGTGGATTGGGGATTCGGTTTTATTTTACCTTGGCCCTGTAATGTACATAGCTGCTTTCTTGATGGTGACCATTTTTATTATACTTGGTGATCATTTTTATTATACTTTTTGTTTGAATTGCCTCTGTAATTTACAGTTACAGCCTGCTGCCAGAGTCATATGGAATTTCCTTTAATTCTTGTGGCAAATCATTATGGTCAGTATGATACTGCTATTTTATGGTTTAGGAAACTGGGGAATTGCACTTAGACCAGTATTTCCTTCTCGGCGTGTAGACACTGTGGGACTTGATTAATGGGTTGTTTCCAGCCCAGAATCTGTGAGAAACGTAAGAGTTCTCCCCAGATAAAAATGGTAAGCTCCTGCCAGTTGAATTCTGGGTTTAGAGTATGTACTTCAGAAAGGACCTTTTTGCTTAGGGGAAGATTACTTGTTACATTTTCAACTTAAAAAGTGTTACATTGACTAGTTTTTTCCTTTCCTTAACTTTTTTCACCGTTTCCAACTTTCTTCTTACACTTTGTTTTCTCCAGCAGTTTCTGTTCTGAATGTGGCATATTGATGATTTACATGGAAAAGGTGTGATAAAAGATGAACGTCTACAAGACTGTTTTTTGTTTTGAAAACTTAAAAAAAATTTTAATGTATTATTTGGCTGTGCTGGGTGTTGCTATGCGAGCTCTTCCCTAGTTGCGGCAAGCAGAGGCTGCTCTCAGGTTGCACGGGCTTCTCATTGAGTTGGCTTCTGTTGCGGCTCCCCGGCTCTAGTGCGCAGGCTCGGTAGTTGCCGTGCGTGGACTCAGTTGTTGCGGCTTCCGGGCTGTAGTGCGCAGGCTCGGTAGTTGTGGCGCATGGATGTAGTTGTCCCATAGTATGTGGGATCTTTCCAGACCAGGAATCAAACCCAAGTCTCCAGCATTGGCAGGCGGATTCTTAACCACTGAGTCACCAGGGAAACCCCAAAACTTTTTTTTAAACAATGTTTTAAACATTTACAAAAATACATACAGTGAGCCCCATATATACATTATTCATTAAAACAGTTAATTATTGTCACATTTACTCAGTCTCTCCCTTATTTATAGAGTATGAGATTAATTGCACTTAGACCAGTATTTCCTTCTCGGCGTGTAGACACTGTGGGACTTGATTAATGGGTTGTTTCCAGCCCAGAATCTGTGAGAAACGTAAGAGTTCTCCCCAGATAAAAATGGTAAGCTCCTGCCAGTTGAATTCTGGGTTTAGAGTATGTACTTCAGAAAGGACCTTTTTGCTTAGGGGAAGATTACTTGTTACATTTTCAACTTAAAAAGTGTTACATTGACTAGTTTTTTCCTTTCCTTAACTTTTTTCACCGTTTCCAACTTTCTTCTTACACTTTGTTTTCTCCAGCAGTTTCTGTTCTGAATGTGGCATATTGATGATTTACATGGAAAAGGTGTGATAAAAGATGAACGTCTACAAGACTGTTTTTTGTTTTGAAAACTTAAAAAAAATTTTAATGTATTATTTGGCTGTGCTGGGTGTTGCTATGCGAGCTCTTCCCTAGTTGCGGCAAGCAGAGGCTGCTCTCAGGTTGCACGGGCTTCTCATTGAGTTGGCTTCTGTTGCGGCTCCCCGGCTCTAGTGCGCAGGCTCGGTAGTTGCCGTGCGTGGACTCAGTTGTTGCGGCTTCCGGGCTGTAGTGCGCAGGCTCGGTAGTTGTGGCGCATGGATGTAGTTGTCCCATAGTATGTGGGATCTTTCCAGACCAGGAATCAAACCCAAGTCTCCAGCATTGGCAGGCGGATTCTTAACCACTGAGTCACCAGGGAAACCCCAAAACTTTTTTTTAAACAATGTTTTAAACATTTACAAAAATACATACAGTGAGCCCCATATATACATTATTCATATAAAACAGTTAATTATTGTCACATTTACTCAGTCTCTCCCTTATTTATAGAGTATGAGATTTCCTGGTGGCTCAGATGGTAAAGAATCCACCTGCAATTCAGAAGACCTGGATTCGATCCTGGATTTGGAAGATCCCCTGGAGGAGGGCATGGCAACCCACTCCAGTATTCTTGCCTGAAGAATCCTGTGGACAGAGGAGCCTGGTGGGCTACAGTCCATGGGATCTCAAAGACTCAGACATGACTGAGTGACTAATACTGTTTATAGAGTAAACCTCAAACTTAGTTCTTACCTGTCTCATAAATCAATTTTCATCTTTTAAAAAAATACGTTATATAAATGCAATGCCAATACCATACCTAACAAAATTAATACTAATTCTATGATATTACCAATTATCCAGTCCATAATCAAATTTCCTGGTCCTTAAAAGTATCTTTTTACAGTTGATTTGTTCAAATCCAGATCAAATAAGTTCCACACATTATAGTTGGTTAAAAACCAATTTTTAAAGCAGATGGTTGTTAAGGAGCCACCTGGGGAAGCTTACTCACCCTTCCAATAATTTTAGTTTCAGCTCCCTATAAGCTTCCTCTTTTCTCTTTCATTCCAAACCAATTTTTTCTTTCTTTTGGGGAAGTGTGGAGGAGAACCCCAAATTTGATACATTACAATTGATAATTTACAGTTTTTTTTTCAGAAATAAGTATTTGAAGTACTAATCTAGAGATTTTCTCAGTTGTATAATGAATGGTCCAAGGATGGTCTTGGCAGTTTGCTTCAATATCCTTGTTACCATATGAATTGTCCCAAATCACTGAAAACAGTACTAGAATCATTTTGACTGTAATGCACTGTTGTGTCCATTTGTTCTAGTACAATTCTACCTGAAATGTCACAACCAAGTGCCTCTCTCAGATTCTGGAGTGGAAGTGGTTGAATGGCTATTAAAATAACTTTCTTGAGCTGTTGCTTAATCTTAGTCTAAACTGGATTTACTGGTTTCTAAGCTAAGCTTGAAATTTTTTTTATTGTTTTTCTAGGACAGAAAAGACTTTCTAAATTCAGCTCATCTGGAGAGATGTCTACACATAGTTTTGTATTAAAGAGACTGCTAAGTCTTTTTTTTTTTCTTCTAACATTGTAGAGGAATTGATCTCATCAATATTTTAGTTTTTGAAAACGAGCATAGAATAATATAAAAAAAAAAGTCTTGGTGTGAAATTGATATGCAACTGTTGAAAAATGGAGGCCACTCTCTTTTTTCTGTTTCCAGAATAGTGAGGCTTCTTTAATCCAGTCATATTTGGGAAATGTTTCTAGAAAAGGGATTTGGAGCATGAAAAATATAAAATGGCATTTGATATTGGAAGTCCCTTTCTGGTTTTGAGCTAGGCACCATCGACCAAAGAGTTGGACGACTCTGTCAGGCTGTGCACAGCAGAGGGTTGGGCATTCTAGGAGAGTCAGCCCGGTGTGCTGGGACAGCTTCTGGCAGGTTGCAGTAGAGCGTCCTGAGGAGGCAGCACCTGTGTCCACTTTACAAAGGCTTTGTGGGTCTAGCTGGGGTACTGTGGCCTGCGCTTCAGACTCTGTTTAGAAGTGAATATTTGTAGAAGTAATCAGATTAAGAAGAACATATCCAGATGTCTTCATCGAATGTGGGAATATCTCATAATTGAGCTCTCACTTTTTGACTGTTATATGATAGAGTCCAAGTCAAAAGCAGGTAAAAATGAGCCGGTGAAGTAAAAAAAAAAAAAATATATATATATACATATATATACACACACACACATATACATATATAAATACAAAGTTTATGGCCTTCATATTTTACATATAGAAAAGCTTATTTAATTTTCTTACGTATGCATTTCTAGCCCATTTATTTTTTTCCAGCCCAATAATTTAAAAAAGCAAATAGAAGGGGGGTAGAGCAACTTCACTTTCACTTTTCACTTTCATGCATTAGAGAAGGAAATGGTGCAACCCGCTCCAGTGTTCTTGCCTGGAGAATCCCAGGGACTGTGGAGCCTGATTGGCTGCCGTTTATGGGGTCTCAGACGACTGAAGCAACTTAGCAGCAGCAGCTGCAGTAGGCTTCCCAGGTGGCACTAGTGGTTAAAAAAAGAAACAAAACACACACACACCCTGCCTGCTAATGCAGGAGACATATAAGATCCGGGCTCGATCACTGGGATGGGAAGATCCTCTGGAGGAGGACACGGCAACCCACTCCAGTATTCTTGCTGGAGAATCCCACGGCCAGAGGAGCCTGGCAGGTTACAGTCCATAGGGTCACAAAGAGTCACTGAAACGACTTAGCACTCACGCAGGCTGCTATAGTTAAATAGCTAGCAGAAGCAGTAAGTAGTAGCTGATATGATGACCAGTGGTAGAGATGGAAAATTTTAATTTTTTAAAAACTGCTATAGGATCCTGAACAGACACCCAAAGCTACTGTAGATTGGTTTCAGGTTGGCAAATGACGAGGCATTCCTAGCTCAGAAACATCTAAGGAATGTATTGTTTTGTTCTAAAGTGCAGTCAGTGGTGTTCATGATAATGACCCTAAATTATCAGAAAATGTACCAACTCCTTTAATGAAAGAGGTTTGTAATGTATTTTAGAAACTTTTTGTCAATAGCTAAAATTTCTCAGAATGTTGGCACTTAGAGAGTGCTCAGTATCACTTTAAAATGTGTTGGTTAGACAAAGAAAACAGACTTATGGACATAGAGGGGGCCGGGTGGAGTTGGGGGGAGAAGAGGATGGGACAAATGGGAGAGAGTAGCGTGGAAACATACACTGCAATATGTAAAATAGCTAGCCGCGGGGAATTTGCTGTATGACTCAGAGAACTCAAACCACGGCCTCTGTAACGACCTAGAGGGCTGGTATGGGGTGGGAGGTTGGAGGGAGGTTCAAGAGGGAGGGACATGTGTATACTTACGGCTGATTCATGTTGATGTATAGAAGAAACCGACATGATGCTGTAAAACAATGATCCTTCAAGTAAAAATAAATTTTGTATAATGTGCTGCTTAGATAGTATCATTACTGATCAAGTTCACATATGGGGGCCACTGTCTTTTTTCTGATGTTTCCAGAATAGTGATGCTTCTTTAGTCCAGTCATATTTAGGAAATGTTTCTAGGAAAGGGATTTGGGGCAAGAAAAATATAAAAATATTTGCTGTAAATTTTCCACTTGTGTCTTATGTACAGTATACAAATATTTTTTGTCTGCAGAAGTGCTTAATTCTTTCTTAAACAATATTGACTTCCAGCCAGAAATTTTACCAGCTATGAATTTGCATTTGAAAATTTCTTAAACTGTAAAAATGTGATATTTTATACTGGTTGAATTATAGGCTGAAGACTTTAAGTGACAAGTCAAGAGAAGCTAAAGTAAAAAACAAACCCAGGTAAGCATGTGCTATTTTAACTTACTAAGACTTAAATTTCATATAATTTTTGGTTCTAGTCATGATAGTATAATTGACATATTTTACATCTGTTGAGTGCATCTGACTAAACAGTTTATTGATTCTTTCTAAATTTTCTAACACTGGAAATTTTTCTGATAAAATTGTAAAATGGTTAAAAAAGTGACAGGTAATTGTTTTACTCTATGACAGTCAATGGTTATTTGATCACAATTATTTTTATTTGTATATTAAGAGCAAAGTAAAAGTTCTCCATTATTGAGAAGCAAATTATTAATGAAACAGTACTTGGCAAGTGAACCTCTAAAGCTGTGTTGTCTGTTTTATATGAAAACACTAGTATTGTGCGGTGGTTTTTTCATTTTTTAAATAAAGTAATGCATTCTACTAAATTTCACTTTAAGGCTAGCAGTGAGGGCTTCCCTGGTGATGCAGCGATTAAGACTCCACACTGGAGTGCAGGGGGCACAGGCTGCCGCCCTGGTGAGGGACTAAGATCCTGTGCGCCATTTGGCACAGCCAACATTTTTTTAAAAACCTAGAGATAAGGAGCTTTAAAGAAACTTTCTTGTTAGCTAGAATTCTGTTAAAGTGTTTATTGTGTTATAGTGTGCTAAAAATCCGCAGGGCAAAGTGATGGCTAATAGAATGTTGCAGTCTATCAGCTCTGGAATAGGGCTTCCCCAGTGGCTCAGTGGTGAAGAACCCGCCTGCCAAAGCAGGAGACCCGGGTTTGATCCCTGGCTCAGGAAGATCCCCTGGAGAAGGACATGGCACCCACTCCAGTGTTCTTGTCTGGGAAATCCCATGGACAGAGGAGCCTGGTGGGCTACAGTCCATGGGGTTGCCAGGGAGTCGGACACAACTTAGTGACTAAACAACAACTTTGGAATAATAGTACGTTTTTCTAAAAGTTTAGATCAGTTGTTACTAACGACTTAAAAATATTCCACATTATGATTGACAGCATCAAGATTATTGTGTGTAACTTTTTTTAAAATTGGCCTAAAGCGGCATCAATTTTTAATAAAATAAGTGTTTCTTTTGGCAGGACTGTCCCATGTTCGCCGAAGTACTCTGCTGGACTAGAATTACTTAGCAGGCAAGTGTTTTCATTTAAATAAAAAGGTTATGCTTCTATTATCTAAAAGTATTTTATAATTCTAGAGATAGACACCTTAAAACAACTAAATTTTTACCTTAACATAGAGATTGTGTCCCTCAGGCGCTTTTACATTTATTTGACTGATTAATACAGAGGCCATTCAGATTTTGAGCATATTGATCACTATTATATATACTAATCGATAACTTTATCATGTGCATATATTATGTTTGTGGTTTCTTTGTTGCAAGAAAATTGACTCTGGATTTGAGTCCTCAATAATTTTCTTACTTTGATTCTTAATTTTATACCATTTCTTCTCCAATCCACTTCTGTTGATGTTCAAGTACATGATTTTCTTAGATGACATCAAAAGCTAAGTGACAAAGGGAAAAAGGATGAATTGGACTTTATCAAAATGAAAACCTTTTGCTCTTTAAGGAATAGTATCAAGAAAGTGAAAGAACAATTCATAGAAGGGGAGAAAATATTTGCAAATTATACATCTTTTGAGGTACTTGTATCTAGACTATAAATAACTTTTATAACTCAACAGTAAAAAGACAAACAACCCAGTGAAGAAATAGGCAAATGATTTGAATAGACATTACTGTAAAAAAGATGGGCAAATGGCGGATAAGCGCATGAAAAAATTCTCCACATTGTTAGTCACAAGGGGAAGGGCAAACCACAACCGCAGTGAGATCCACTCATACCCACTAGCATGCCTATAATCCAAAAGACAAGCAAGTGTTGGCAAAGATGTGGAGAAGTTAGAACCCTTATGCTCTTCTGTGGGAGTGTCAAATGGCACAAGCTGCTGTGAAAAACAGTTTGTTGGTTTTCTCAAAAAGTTAAGAATACAATTACCATGTGATCCAGCAAATTCACACCAAAAGAACTGAAAACTTACATTGATGTCAAAATTTGCACACAAATGTGCATAATAGGAATATCTTTCATTCAGGCTCCCCTGTCCGTGGGGATTCTCCAGGCTAGGATACTGGAGTGGGTTCCATGCCCTCCTCCAGGGGATCTTCCCAACCCAGGGATCGAACCCAGGTCTCCCGCATTACAGGCAGATTCTTTACCACCTGAGCCACGGGGGAAGCCCAATATCATTCATAAAGTAACATCATTCATAATAGCCAAAAAGTAGAAACAGCACAAATATTCATCAAAGGATGAATGAATAATTTGGTGTCTCCACACAATGGAACATTACTCAGCCACAAAATGGAATGAAGTGCTGAGGCACACTACATCTTGCACATCTTGAATAAAACTTCAAAACATTGCGCTAAATGGGAGGATTGAACAAAAAAGGCACATAGTGTATGGTTCTATTGATATGATATGTCTGGAACAGGCAGAAGGACAGTGTTTGCCAAGATTTGGAGAAGAGTGGGGAATGAGTAGTGACTGCTAATGGATACGGGGTTTCTTTTCAGGATGATGAAATGTTTTGGAATCAATGGTGATAGTTGCCCCAACTCTGTGAATATGCTGTGAATTATGCACTTTAAAAGCATGAATGTTATGCTTTAAATTAAAACTCAGCTATTATGAAAATAAGTATATGCTTTGCACGTGTTGTTATCTGCAGTTCTGTACCTAGTGACGTGGCATCTGATGGCCAAGTGATAGCCGTGTGTGCAGTAGAAAGTACGCTCCTTCGCCTTATCCGCGTGTGTCTTGGCACAATCAGCTATGCCTGCCCTTTGCTTTCCGTTTTCTAGTTTTATATTCAGTTTCTTTTTATGCTTGCTGAGTCTGGGCAATTTTTTTCCCTTCTCTGGGTGCTTAATTTGACATTAATTTCCTGCTTGTTTTTTGTTGAGTGAGGAACACAAGTGATTTTGAAAGGAGGTAGAATACAAATCAATCCGTGGTATACTGTTTGCCTGTTATCTTTATACTTTTTTAATCTAGTGATTTAGTTGAAACAGCTTCACTGAAAGTTGCTTATTTCAGAGGTGTAGACTTCTCTGTGTGATAGTTTTGGGGTACTTTTGGGGACTTTATCTGAAAAATTTACAGCCATATCTATAATGTGCTATTCATTGCACTGAAACAGTATTTTCTCTCTGAAACTAGTGCTGAGTGGAGAAGAGACCATTTTAAACATCTAAATCATGAAATTTTTTTAGATTGTTAAAATACTGTGTAAAATACGATAACATAGAATTTTGCCGTCTTAACCATTTTTAAGTGTACAGCCCACTAATGCCAACCACATTCACACTGTTGTACATCCAGTCTCCAAGAGGCTTGTCATCGCGAAAACCTCTGCCGCTGGCAGCCGCCGTCCTCTTTCTATAAATTTGACTACTTTGGGTACCTTTTGTAGGTGGAATAATGCAGTACTTGTCTTCTTCTGATTGGCTTATTTCACTTAGTATATTTTCGAGTTTCAGCCATATAGATTGTAAACATTTCCTAATTTCTTCCAGTTTTATTGAGCTTTAATTGGTGTACACCACTATGTAACCTTAAGTTATTGCCGCATGATGATTTGACTTGCTTCATGAGATGATTGCCACAGTGAATTTAGTGAGCATTCACCGTCTCATATAGATAAAAAGAAAAAAATGTTTTTCTTGTGATGAGAACTCAATTTATTCTAGCAACTTTCATATATAATGTTCAGTTTGTTAATTATATTAATAATGTACACTACATCCCTGGTACTCTTTTATCTTACAAACTAGAAGTTTGTACCTTTTCACTGCCTTCATTCAATTCGCTGTCCCTCCACCTGTGGTAACCACAAATCTAATCTCTCTGTTTGCTTGCTTGTGTTTGAAGTATAACTGACCTACAACACTTTGCTAGTTCCCAGTACACAACATAGTTATTTGATATTTCTGTACATTACACAGTGATCCCCACTGTCATCAACACTAATTCAAAGAAAGTTCCTTCCTTTTTAAGGCTGAATAATATCCTATTGTGTGAATATGCCATATTTTGCTTATACCTTCATCCATTAATGGGCACAAGTTGCTTTGATTTTTTGGCTATTATGAGTAACGCTGCTATGAGCGTGGGTGTGCAAATGTCTCTTTATGACCCAGCTTCAGTGTTTTGGTGGTGTATCCTCAGAAGAGGAAATGCTGAATCAGGTGGTAATTGTACGTTAATTTTTTGAAGAACGAATATACTGTTGAGCAGCTGTACTATTTTATATTCCCCTGTGGGTGTTAGTTGCTCAGTTGTGTCTGACTCTTTGCCACCCCATGGACCGCAGCCCACCAGGCTCCTCTGTCCACGGGATTCTCAAGCAAGAGCACTGCAGTGGGTTGCCATTTCCTTCTCCAGAGGATCTTCCCAACCCAGGGGGTAGAATCCATGTCTCCTGCGTTGCAGGCAGACTCTTTACTATCTGAACCCCCAGGGCAGTGCACATTTTTCCAGTTGCCATTTCTCCATATCCTCACCAAATCTTTTGGAGTTTGCAGAGTTTTTTTTTGTTTCCATTCTCATTGGTATGAAGTGGTGTCTCATGGTGGTTTTGATTCAGTCCATCCTAAAGGAGGTCAGTCCTGGGTGTTCATTGGAGGGACTGATGTTGAAGCTGAAACACCTGATAGTTTGGCCACCTGATGTGGAGAGCTGACTCATTGGAAAAGACCCTGATGCTGGGAAAGATTGAGGGCAGGAGGAGAAGGGGACGACAGAGGATGAGATGGTTGGATGGCATCACTGACACAATGGACATGGGTTTGGGTGAACTCCAGGAGTTGCTGAGGGACAGGGAGCCCTGGCATGCTGCGATTAATGGAGTCGAAAAGAGTAGGGTGTGACTGAACTGAACGATTTTTTTTTTGTTTCCATTCTCATTGGTATGAAGTGGTGTCTCATGGTGGTTTTGATTCAGTCCATCCTAAAGGAGGTCAGTCCTGGGTGTTCATTGGAGGGACTGATGTTGAAGCTGAAACACCTGATAGTTTGGCCACCTGATGTGGAGAGCTGACTCATTGGAAAAGACCCTGATGCTGGGAAAGATTGAGGGCAGGAGGAGAAGGGGACGACAGAGGATGAGATGGTTGGATGGCATCACTGACACAATGGACATGGGTTTGGGTGAACTCCAGGAGTTGCTGAGGGACAGGGAGCCCTGGCATGCTGCGATTAATGGAGTCGAAAAGAGTAGGGTGTGACTGAACTGAACGATGATGATGGTGAGCTTCTCATGTGCTTATTGGCCATTTATATATCTTCTTTAGAGAAACATCTATTCAAGTCCTTTGCATGTTTTTGGATAGAGTTGTTTTTGTTGTTGTCGAGTGTTGGGCATTTTCTATATATTCTGGATATTAATCATTTGTCAAATATGTGATTTGTAAATATTTTCTTGCATTTTATTGGTTGCCTTTTATCTGTTGATTGTATTCTTTGATGCACAAAAGTGTCTACTTTTGATTAAGTCCAGTTTGTTTATTTTCTTTGTTGCCTGTGCCTTTGGTGTTATATCCCAGAAATCATTACCAAATCTAATGGCAAGAAGCTCATATTGTCTTCTAAAAGTTTTATAGTTTTGGATCTTATGTTTGGATTTTTTGATCCATTTTTATTTAACCTTTGTATATGGTGTTAAGAGTCCAGCTTCATTCTTTTGCCTGTGGATATGCAGTTTTCCCAGCCCCAGCATATTTGTTGGAAAGACTATACTTTCCCCATTTAATGATCTTGGCACACTTGTCAAAAGTTATTTGACCATACATGCAAGGGTTTATTTCTGGGCTCTATTTCATTGGCCTATATGTCTCCCGTTATGCCAGTACCATACTTTTGATTATTGTAGCTTTCTAGTATGTTTTGAAATTAAGAAGTGTGTGTCTTCCAACTTTGTTCTTCTTTTCAAGATTATTTTGGCTTTTCAGGATCCCTTGATATTCCCTATGAGTTTTATAATGAATTTATGAAACTATCCTGTTTCTCTTCATATTTTCACCCACTAATTTTAGCATCTATTACAATTCTAGCCTGAAAGAATTCATTGTGTTTACCAAATGATGATTTTCTATTTTTCTCATTTTTTTTTCCATCACTATTTATTGGAATCCTACTGTAAGGAAGAGATTTTCCCGTCTGCCCCATTTAGTTATCTGGCTGTTTATTTAAATCACTATAAGCTTGTGGCTGTTGGTTTTCATCTATGAGCTCTAACCCATTTCTACCATTATTTTTGCTACCAAATCAGTGTCCCGGATTTGGCAACTAGAAGCCCCTTCAAGTTAATGTCTGTGTGTTTGCAGAATGTCTCCATTACTTTTTTGAGCTTTTCCTTTCTGAGACCGCAGGTTGTATTTTAGATAGGATTTTTTATTGTGTGGCTTTTATTTTGAATTATTATTTTTTGCTTTTCTTAGGTATGAAGATACATGGGCTGCACTCCACAGGAGGGCCAAGGAATGTGCAAGTGCTGGAGAGGTAAAGAATTGGCTCATCTTATACTTACAGGGAAAATATACTTTTGCAGTCTTAAATGCTTATTTTTAAGAAATTAAATTTATAATTGTGTTAAAATGTTCAACAGGATATCTTAAAGTGAATTTTGTAGTTGATTATGAAACACCCTAAATAAAGCACTTTTTTGTAATTTCTCAGTCAAGTAATTTAGTTAGCTTAGAGAGTTTATAACTTTTGTTCTAGAGTCGCAAGTGACTCTTCGGTTCATCGAGGTATAATGCTTTGAATTTGAGGTCTGGTACCTTTGCATTTTATGTCAATTATGTCATTTCTTTCTACTCACTATTTAAGAATTCCTTTGACAAGGACAAAAGTTTAACTTTGCTCAGTCTACTTAAAATCATTAGTTTGCTTATTAGCAAATAAATATAAAAATCTCAGGAGTCAACCTTAATTTCTTAGAGAAACAACCTATTTTCTAGCTCTGTAGAGTGTGTAATGAATAAAAGTGACTTATAATTAAAATTATTTGGTATATATACTTAAAGCTTTTTTAGCCAAGATCAAATATTCTGCTGATGTCAGTCAAACTTTATTTCTTTCTAAAAACACATCTGTTATTCTGACTTTTAATTAAACTGACTTTACCATTTGCCTGAATTAGTGAAGCTGTAATAGTTACATAGACCATGGTAATACACATGATAAAATTTAGGCATTAGTGTTTCTATTAGAAATTACGGAAAAGGAAGAATGTAGGCTTTTGTCAGTAGGGCAGACTGAATACTGTGAAAAGTCCTGTAAGTGTAAAACCCTTAAATGGTGGATAGAGTTTTTTTTTTTTTTTTTTTTAATTTAAATGCAGTAAGCTTACAAAAATTAAGGGAAGTCCTAAAGGACCAAAACAAGCAAACAGAAACAGCAGGGAACTGAAATGAGAGTGGTTGAAACAAAACAAACAAACATGGAAGCAGTGTTCAAACAGTAAAACAAATGTCTTAGAGACTTATTGGGATAGGAGATTTTTGTCTATGGGAAAGTGAGTCAAACTCCTAGACTCCAAGACTCTAGATACTCTTGGTGAAAGGATAATTTAGGACATTTTTAAAAAGAAAGAAAAGAAAAGCTACCTGTTGGCAAAAGGAGGCAATAAACTCTTTAAAGCACACCTGGAACACCTAAAGATTGACCGTGTGCTGGGCCGCAAAGCAGTTCTCAGCAAGTTTCATGTAAATCAAGTCATACAGTCATCATGTAAATCAAGTCATCACAGAATATTCTGTGATTCTGGTGTAAATGACCCTGAAAGTTGGTATAGAAAAGGAATTTTGAAAAATCCATATGTTTGCAAATTAAACATGTATATTATGCATCATTTATGGTTCAATTATTACTACATGCATATTGTGTAAGTTGTCAAAAACTACTTAGGGGGAAATTTTATAGATGAACAATAGACTGAAAGTCAATGAGCTAATCTAATTTAAAAATTAGAGAACAGAATAAATCATGAAGGAAGACTGAAAGAGATGATAAAGATGACAGAAGGAAATGAAATAGAATGTAAAACTACACTAGACGCTAGACAAAGTCACAAGTTCTTAGAAGACTAATAAAATATGGTAGCTATCTGATTATATTAAGAAAAAAGGACGAATAGTTTTAAGGATTAAAGAATGTAACTGTAGCTCTAGCAGAAAAGTGAAAAGATAAGAGTTTGTGAGCCGCTCTAGGACACAGTTGAAAACAGAGGCAAAATGGCAAAATACTAGACATTTTTACTAAAGTTTTAGTTGCTCAGTTAGTTGTGTCCAACTCTGTGACCCCATGAACTGTAGACCACCCTCCAGGCTTCTCTGTCCGTGGAATTCCCCAGGCAAGAATACTAGAGTGGGTAGCCATTCCCTTCTTCAGGGGATCCTCCCAACCCAGGAACAAACCCTGGTCTCCTGCCTTGCAGGCAGATTCTTTATTTTGTGACTCATGGGGGAAGCCCAGAAACTTTCACTAAAACTAATTCTAAAAGCAGGACAAATGCTGAATAATGCTATAGTCACTAAAGAAACTGTTAATAATTAATCTTTTCACTAGGAAAGCACCAGGCCCACCAAGTTACATAGGAGAGTTCTATGAGACTTTCAGAGAATCCCCCATCTCAATGTTAGACAGACTCCTGCAGCAAGTGAAACAAGAGGAAGCTGCCCTGCCCATTGCATGAGGCTAGAATAACGGTTCCTGAACCCCAACAAGTAAAGTATGAGAAAGTGAAATTGGAGTCCAGTCCCAGTCATGAGTACAGACACAAAAACTATAAACAGAATAGAGGTATGAGCTCTCACTTAACTTCAGCAGCCTGTTTCTGGAAATCAGATGTTCTGTGCACTCTATCCAGGAACCTACTTGACACACTCTAAATTGGAAAAGTCATTATGTGTTACATATCAACCCCAAGCCCTCCACCAGCTTTCTGAAATATTTCTGTTTAAAACCAGCAAAACAGCTATAGATGGTAGCAGTTTGTTAGGACATCAGGTGCTTCAGACACAGCCTTCCGCCTCCAAACTTGTGTGATGTGCACTGGTTGACACCCAGCTGCCTCGTGTGCAGCGCTGTGGCCCCTCAATACCCGCAGTGTGCAGGGCCTGCCTCTCCTTCTTGATGGGCTCCTCGTACTGTCTTATGATACTCATATTCTGACAGTGTTGTCTGAAATTTGAGAGTCTTCTCACACATTGTTTTAAAATCTATATCAAGCTTAAATGTAAAGTTTTCCTATATAAATATGAGCCAGAACTTTGTGTTTGCTTTGTAAATGTTGGATGATAACAAACAGAGCTCTGTCTTAGAAACAACCTGCTATATATGGCTGTGTTGATAAACTAAATCCAGCCTTGCATTAAAAAAAAAAAAAACACACACAAAAAAACAGGTTTATTCCAGGATTGAAAGATTGGCTTGACATTAGAAAATCTTTTATATGCAGTTGACCATGTTAACAAATTAAAAGAAAAATATATGATCATCAGATGCAGAAAATACATTCAATAAAATTAATTCAGAGTAAAACATTTTAGCAAGTTTTTAATAGATAGTAACTTTTGTCCTGCTGCTGCTGCTGCTGCTAAGTCACTTCAGTTGTGTCTGACTCTGTGCGACCCCATAGAGGGCAGCCCACCAGGCTCCCCCTTCTGAGATTCTCCAGGCAAGAACACTGGAGTGGGTTGCCATTTCCTTCTCCAATGCATGAAAGTGAAAAGTGAAAGTGAAGTCACTCAGTCGTGTCCGACTCGTCTTCAAGAATTGAAAAGACTGGTAGGTTTTTGTTTCTTCCCTTCCATCTTCACAAAACTCCCATCCCAGATGCAAATTATCAGAATAAGACGATTTAGTAAGATGACTGACTATGAAATTAAAGTACTGCAAGTCAAATACTGCAGGTTTTGGTAGCTATAAGGACAAAAGTTCCCACTCCAGTACTCTTGCCTGGAAAATCCCATGGACAGAGGAGCCTGGTAGGCTGCAGTCCATGGGGTCACGACGAGTCTTTGTGTTGAATAAAAGCTGAAGCTCTTGGTTCAGATTTTGGCTCCATCAGATTTAAATGTGAAAGGGAAAGCTACATTTTTTAGGAAATAGTGGAAAAGCTAAGATCTCAGAGCAGAGAAAGGTTTCTTTAACAAGGCATAATAAACACCAGCCATAAAGAAAAATACTGATAATTTTTATCAGATCTTTTGTTCATCAAGCAGTACCATGAAAAAGTAATGCAGTTCACAAAACAGAGGACTAGGGTTCAAAAAATATGAAAAACCTCTTTGCACTAATAAAAAAGAGAACAGTAAGCCGTTAAAAAGTACGCGAGAAGTAAGGCCAGGCATTACCCTGAACAGAAAGCATGAGTGGCCAGTAAAAGTGAGAACATGTTTAAAATCAATTAGAAGGAAGGAAATGCAAGTTAAAACCTTGGATTTACACTCGTTAGATTATCAAGCATTTAAGAAGCCTTGAATTTTCTGTGCAGACAGTCATTATTCACTGATGACAGTTTTCCCTTCCCCGGCAGCATGATGGGGAACAGCTAGAACCAGGGGTGTAAATCGATTGGCACAGTGACATTAGAAAAACGAGCTGGCATGAAGTAAAAATTGAAATTCCACAAAGCTTTTGAAACCACAGTTCTACTCCTAGGGAGATTTCTGTAGCATTGCGTCCCCAGGTTTGCCTGTGATGTATGTCTCACACCCCCTTGGATAACATTGGTATGGTATCATCTGTTCATTAAGTGTGACAGATGAGAGGCCTTGAAGTCAGAGGTGGCTAGGCTGGGGGAGGTCTAGCTCAGTTGAGCCACTGGGCAGTGGGGAAGGAAGGTGCAGTGAGGAGCTCAATACCTGGGACGCATTGGAACCTAATTTG
The DNA here is from genome assembly GCA_006408675.1 of Madoqua kirkii. Lineage (NCBI taxonomy): Eukaryota > Metazoa > Chordata > Mammalia > Artiodactyla > Bovidae > Madoqua > Madoqua kirkii. The sequence continues at coordinate 8,215 of SJYC01017583.1, read as the reverse complement.
TGAAAATTGCCTGTGTGCAACAGATTTGTTCCAGAATGTTTATAGCAGGTTTTGTTGAAACTTTAGACAGTCCCAAAGTTTCCCTATGGAGTAATTATTATTTATAGGAGCAGGGACTTCCCTGGTAGTCCAGTGGCTGACCCCATGCTCCCAGGGCAGGGGGCCCGGGTTCCATCCCTGTTCATGGAAATGCTGCAAAAAGATCAAATGCTATGCAGCAGTAAAAATTACACCTCCGTGTATCAATATGGATGAATCCTACAATGTTCAGTGAAGACTGTATCCTGTAGAGGAGCTTTAACAAAAATTGTTCTTTTGATTTTAAGAAGCATTTCATAATAAAATATGTTGGAAAAAGAATTTCCTGGAAGTTCTGTTGCTGAATTTATTATATGGGGGGAATACATAATATTTTCATAGTTGTGTACTTTTTTATTGTAAGACCTCTATCTTATCAAAAGTGCCACTGTTGGTTTCCAGAAATATAGTTCTCAGACCGAAAAATGAAACTTTATTGTGAATCTCTCTGACATATTCTTGAGACATATGTAAATTTTTAAAATGTATATCTTTAATAAACTGTTTTATTGTGTATTTTTTCAGGCCGTGCTCATGTGTCTCTAGTGGCCTTTAGTCAGTGTCAGTCTGCCAGGGCAAAAATATTTAAGGATAATTCAGTCTTCTTTGACAAGTTATTTTATATTTCAGTACTGTAAAGCGAATTCTTATTTATAGCCTTAAAATCTAGAGCAATGCTGCTTTAGCAAACAGTTTGTTCAGTGTAGCTTTGTTGTATAGACTTTTTCTACAAATTTTTTTTTTTTTTTTACAAGTTCTTTGATTTGTTTTTCCCTCACTTAGTATGTAAATAAACACGTAAATTGATGGTGACTTAGGGGTTAGAGTCTGAGGGTTGCTTTCTAAAGTTAGACTTCCAGTGCATTATTTGCTTGTGCTTTTTATTGTGAAACACTTGCCTTCAGATTGAGCTCTTTTAAGACTCATGCTTTAACACCTTGGTGTGTAAGCTGGTTAAATTGGGCATGCTTCATTGTCTTTGGATTCCAGCTTGGATCTCCTCTGCTTGTGGTGGGGAGTGGACTGAACTGGGTATGGGAATGCCTAGTTTCTGTAGTAACACGTTTTGACCTTGGGCAGATAAATGGAGTCTCTCTGTTTCTAGTTGAGTCACATAAAATGGTATAACACCATTTACCCTGCTTAGCAAACAGAGTTGTTTGCAAATCACATAAACTAAGTGAAAGTCACTCAGTTGTGTCCGACTCTTTGCAACCGCATGGACTCATCCATGGAATTCTCCAGGCCAGAATACTGGAGTGGGTAGTCTTTCCCTTAGCCAGGGGATCCTCACAACCCAGGGATCGAACCCAGGTCTCCCTCATTGCAGGCAGATTCTTTACCAACTGAGCTATCAGGGAAGCATTCCCACAAAATGTTGAACTGTCTTTTACAAATATAAAAGTTTTTATATTGTTTTATTATCCCAATATTACCCATTTTGAAAATCCCTTGGGTCCCAGCCTTTTCTTTGTTCTCCTTAACTTCAGTGTCTATCAGAAGGACTTTGGGGATGATTTGTAACTTTGGGAACAAGCCCAAACTGTGGGTTTGTCTTGCTACTTAAACTTGATTTTCTGGTGTTAAATCTGGATTTATTCAGAATTGTTTATTTGGAGGAAAAAAATTGGCCTTCTGAAGATGGCTCCTTCCTTAAGTAAAGCTAAAGTACAGTTTCTCAGAACCTTTTCTTTGGCTCCTTTTCACTTTTCTTCCTTTATGTCCCTGCATACACAGTCCCTAGAAAATTGATTAAGGGCGTGGGCTTAAGTGTCAGATTCCTGGGGTTGAATCTAGGTCCTGTGTGGCCCTTGAGAAAGTGACGTGTCTTCATTGCACCTCAGTTTCTTCTTCTGTAAAATGAGTGGAATAATATTGCTCTGTTTACAAGGTTGCTCTGTTTTTAATGTGAATTGCTTAACACAGGGCCTGGCACATAGAAAATGCTCAAAATGCTTTACTCTTATTACATAATTGTTGATAATGATTTCAGAGAATCCATTCAACATCCCATTCTTTTAAATTAAAGTAATATTTGAATGTATTTTGATAGATTCGTTTTGTGTGCACTTCTTATATTCTATATACAGAATATGATTTTGAATTTTGTGGAAGGCATGAACTACACTGTTTTTAAGTTTTAATATTTATGTTTCATTTTACTTTTCAGTAATAAATATTTATATCTAAAAATTGTTTATTCTAGATCTTTCAAATTATTAACACAGTTAACCACTGCAATTAAGATTTAACTTTATGCCATATACCAGGAAAAATACCTTTTATCATCGTCAGCCCTGTGATATAGGAAATTATTTTTCTTTTATTAGTGTTTAAAAACTGAGGCTTGGAGAATTGGTGAGACCTACTCCAGACTAAAGCACAGTTTGTTTGTTTTTATTTTCTTTTTTGTTCACCACAGTATCTTCAGTGCCTGAAACAGAGCCAGGCAAAGAGCAGGTGTTCAGTAGGCGCTTGTTGGATATTACAGATGAATCCTATGGGCAGGGGTTCTTATTTCAAGCCCTAATTTTCTTACTGTTGTATGACAGAGAAGCTGTATTAGCCACATTAATCTGTTAGCAATGCTCAGTACTTTTTAAACTGCTCTCTGGGATCTTTATAAAGCTGGCTGGCACAGGCGTTTTTAAGCATGCAGAATTGATGATCATGCCCCCGGAGGAGCACTTGGTGTCGCCTCTCCAGCTCAGCTGAGGCTTGTGTGTGAGACGGTGTGTGTTACTCCTCCAACGTGGACTGACTGACAACAGGGAGAGGGGTGAGGTGAGGGTAAAGTGAGGAAACAGGGCAGCTTTCTGATCTCTCTCTTGTTTTTATTTCAATGTTGTGAATTCCTGGAATATTAAAATGTAGAAGCTAAAACAGTCTGGCACCACATGCAAATAATTTTGTATCTTATTTTGGTGTTTTTATTCCTCTGAAAGATCTTCCTTTAGTGAGATTCAGTAAAAATCAGTTGTATTTGTGTTTCAACTCTTGAAGAATCTTCATCATGGGTTGTGTAAATTGTCCCTTTTTTATATAACTTAATAACTCTTTTATATAACTCTTATATTAAAACTTTATATTTTAGAGATAAAGTTCAGATATACTTTCTTTTGTTATATAATGAATTTTGCAGTGTTTATTGTACAAAATGTGGAATCTTCCACACTTCTTACTCATCACTAGTGATGTTTTCAAAAGACGACCTCTCTGTGCTCCTTCCAAATCTTATCGTAGGCCCTTTCCCTTCCCTCCATGTTAGGACCAAAACAAAACTGTCTGGGAGAAACTGCTGTCTGTCATTTTCTTTAAGTCTTCTGGAAAAGAAGTCAAATTCTTTTAGGCTAGCCTAGTATCTCACATCCCTGCTATTAGAAACCTTTCACTTCTGAATTTGTTATAAATCCTTTTCTCCTTTCTTTCTGAAATTGTTCAGTTGCCTCAGGGATTCCTTCATATACAAGTACCGTTTATCTTACTTTATTCAGTGAATGTTCTTGTTTAAATGGAAACTGAATCATGGCATATTCTAAATGCATTAGGGAACCTTTCTTTCAAAAGAAGTCCTTTTGTAAGGCAAATAATTACCCATTCATTATGTCTGGGGTTTGTTTTTGTTTGTTTTCTTTTCAGTTGTTAGTGGCTGTTTTCTGTTTTATTTTTTGTAGATTTGAATTGTGCAAATACATGGTTTACTTAGAAATAGGGTGTAGTTAGAAGTGATTTCTGAGGTCATGGCTGAACTTTCTCTTTACCGGGTTAAGATGCACCGATATAACCCATAATTTGAGGTTTTTCTGCACTGGATATTAAGGTGGTTCTTTTCTAAGAAAGAAAACAATGCCAGTCTCCTCAGAGTCTTGTGTTGTCTGTATCCCAGTAGAAGGGTTTTTAAAGAAAACATGGGCTGGCTCTCATTGTGCCGGTCTGACCTCTGTGTCTGCAGTCCCGTGGGCCTGACCCTCCCCTTCCGTGTTGCAGCGGGTGGACAGCGAGGTGGTCATGCTCTCCGCGCACTGGGAGAAGAAGCAGGCGAGCCTCCGGGACCTGCAGCAGCAGCTTCAGCAGCTTCCAGGCCTCATCGCAGACTTAGAATCCCTGACGGCAAGTCTGAGTAAGTTCCCCGTTTGCCTCTAGACGCTGCTTCTAGGAAGGAAAATAATTTGGCGTGAGTCCAAAGCTTTCTAAGAATACATTAATCTTATTGGTTAACAGGATTTGGAGGGAAATAGTTCTAATTAATTTCATATTCTGATTAACTGATGATCTGACAAAAAAGCGATGATTTAAAATGTGGAAATGATTTTTAAAATACACCACTACCTTTTTCTGCCTCTGTTCCGCTCAGAAAACAACTTTTGTTGATTCTTAAAGTGACTCGGAGTTGTCTTTCTGACTTTAGATCTCTGTTTAAAAGTGAAAACGTAGGAAATGAAAGGGGTTATGGTGGCTTTGTTTGACTAAAGGCTGTACTCTGGAAGTTGTTGCTTTTAATGCTGGGTTTGCTCAGAGCTTCATGTCTTGAAAGATGCTCTTTTTTTCTCCTTAAACTGATAAAATATTAAACAGATACAATTAAATGAGGGTATCTGTTTGGCTAACTTTATACCTTGTGGAAGATTATATATTTATTTTTCGTTTTTATTGGGATGAATCTTGCTGATACTTGTTTCTTGGGCTTATATTCAGAAAATTGACTTTTACGGTAGACAGTGCCACATCATAGTATAACACTGTGGCTTATTATTTTCTGACCAAGCTTAAGATCTTAGTGAAGTAAGAGGTAGGGGCTACCTACATAGACGAATTTCTTGAGCTAATAACCTGAGTCTTAATAGCTAAGAAGGTGTAAACCTACCCCATCATCTCTTCTGTTTTTCAATACTACATTTTTAAAAGCAAAACAGAGCTGATTTACAAAGCAAGTAATTAGCAAAACATAAAACTTCTGTGTGAAAAAAATGAACCCCATTGGTATTTGGAATGCTGCTAATGTTTGTAGCGCCTACTATATGTCGGAGATGGTTAGGTGCTTTACAGACATTATTTACAATCCTCACAAGATCCTTGCAGAAGTAGCTTTTATTATCCCACTTTACAGTTGAGGCAAATTGGGCTTGAGGGGTGGAGACTTGCTCACATCACACACAGTAAGGTGTGTATCCAGGATCCCAGCTGCAGTGATGACGTACTCAATGGAGGATGAGGCATTTGGAGTAGCACCTGTCAGCAGACCCCATGACCCGCATTCCTGAAGGCCTGGAATCAGTGTTCTGTTATTTCTGAAAGCAGGGTGGGGGAAAAGAGACTCTGGGTTTAGGAGGAAGGCCCTCTGGCCTTATTTCCCTCTTGTAGTTGTAGGAATGGTCCTTCTCAGCCTTTGATAACTGACAGAAAAAGCCTCCAAGACATTGGGGGAATATTCCTTTCAGCAAGTTTCTGTTCAGCATCTCTTCCTATATCTCTCTGAGTCTTTGTTTTTCAATGGTTGTATATTTCTTTGCAGAGACATCCACCTATGATACTATCCCGCTTTCCTTTCCAGCTGAGAGTAGATTCTGTTTATAAATGTTATTTGTTTGATGCCACTCTGCTGATTAAATGCATTTGGCCGCAGTTCTAATTATTCTCATAGTTAATTATACTTAAGATGGAATATAGTGTATTTTCCTTCTCAATTAGGATTCTGCTGTCCTGAAGAAGTGATGTTTAGTTGATGTGATACCATCTTCAGAAACTGCGTTTTGACTTTTTAAATGACTGTGATGGGTTTCCCAAATGCTCACTTGAGTTCTGTCTTTACTAATCTGAGAACATCGACCACCAAAGGCAAATTAAAGCTAAATTAAAGCAAATTAAATGAAAACAGAAGTATCAGTCTCGACAGTCACTTCCAAATAATTTAATTCTTATTTTTCTTTGAAGTATAGTTGACCTGCAATATTATATTAGTTTCAGGTATACAACATAGTGTACACTTATGTACACTGTATGTACATTGTGTCTTATAGTGCTTGACCTCGGTTCAATTCCTGGGTTGGGAAGATCCTCTGGAGAAGGGATAGGCTACCCACTCCAGTATTCTTGGGCTTCCCTGGTGGCTCAGCTGGTAAAGAATACGCCTGCAGTACTGGAGACCTGGATTCAATCCCTGGGTTGGGAGGATCCCCTGGAGAAGGGAAAGGCTACCCACTCCAGCATTCTGGCCTAGAGAATTCCATGGACTGTCTATCCCATGGGGTTGCAAAGAGTCAGACACGACTGAGCAACTTTCCCTTTTTTCACCCTTCATATACATTATGAAGGTGAAGTCTCTCAGTCGTGTCTGACTCTTTGCAGCCCCGTGGTCTGTAGCCTACCAGGCTCCTCCGTCCATGGGATTCTCCAGGCAAGAATCCTGGAGTGGGTTGCCATTTCCTTCTCCAGGGGATCTTCCCAACCCAGGGATCGAATCGAACCCAGGTCTCCTGCATTGGAGGCAGACGCTTTAACCTCTGAGCCACCGGGGAAGCCCAGCGTACATGATAAGTTGATCACCATTCTAGTTCTAAGCCTAGTGGCCATCTGCCGCCACACGCAGGCGCGCTGATATCAGTGGCATCCTTTCGCTGTACGTCGCGCCGCATGCTGCCCTATAATTGGGAGTCTGTGCCTCTGAGCCGCCTCCGCCGCTTCCCCCAGCTGCCCCACCGCCCTCCCCTCTGGCCTCCACCGCTTTGTTCTCCGCCTGTGAGTCTTCTGTCCTGGTCATCCACTTGTGTGCTTTAGATTCCATATGCAAACGCAGCCACGCAGTGTTTGTCTTTCTCAGTCACTCCACATAACGTACCGCCCCCTGGGTCTATCCGTGTTGTTGTGAACCGCGTTATTCCATGTGTGTGTGGCTGAGTAAGGCCGGTTGTGCGTATGCACCACACCTCCTCTATCCGCTCCTCTGTGGAGGGCTGTTTCGGTTTCCTTCCGTAGTTTGGCTGTTGTAACTAAAATGCTGCAGTGACCATGGCGGGGGCACGTGTATCTTTCCTCATGACTGTTTCCATTTTCTTTGGATAAATACCAAGCAGCAGAGTAGCTGGATCACACGGTAGCTCTACTTCTGATTTTTTAAGGAACTTCCATATTGTTCTCCATAGTGGGGGCTACACCAAATCACATTCCCACCAGTAGTGCCTGAGGGCTCCCCTTGCTAGCACTTGTTATTTAGTGATAGCCATTCTGACAGGTGTGAGGTGATGCTGTGGTTTGGATTTGCATTTCCCTGATGATTAGCCATGTTGAGCATCTCTTCATGTATCTGTTTTTTCAGGTCCTTGGGAAAATGTTTATACAGGTCCTTTGCCTATTTTTTTAATCAGATTGTTTGTTTTGTTTTTGAGTTGTGAGTTCTTATTTTGTTTATTAACTCCTTATCATATGTATCATCTGCAGTATCTTTTCCCATTCAGGAGGCTGCCATTTCATTTTGTTGATGGTTTCCTTTGCTGTACAAATTTCTTTATAGTTTGATCTAGACCCATTTGTTTATTTCTGCTATTGCCGTTGCCTGAGGAAAACATTTGGAAACCAAATTTGCTGGCTTGTATAAATACATGTCTATATTTTTAACGTATTTCATGAATTCATTTTAATGAGATTATGAACCATTCTTAGAAATTTGAATCATTTGGTTTTAATGCTTGCCCATAAACTGTGGATTTCTTATTTTGGAGGTGAAGTGAAAGTCACTCAGTTGTGTCTGACTCTTTGCGACCCCATGAACTATACAGTTTATGAAATTCTCCAGGCCAGCCTACAGAGTGGGTAGCCTTTCCCTTCTCCAGGGAATCTTCCCAACCCAGGGATGGAACCCAGGCCTCCCACATTGCCAGCGGATTCTTTACCAGCTGAGCCACCAGGGAAGCCCAAGAATACTGGAGTTGGGTAGCCTATCTCTTCTCCAGCGATCTTCCTGACTCGGGATTCAAACTGGGGTCTCCTGCATTGCAGGCAGATTCTTTACCAACTGAACCACCAGGAAGTCCTGATAGCTTCCCTTTTGCGGGGTAGTCTCAGAATGCTCTTTGTCATTACCTAATTACTTTGATATAGTATTACAAGGCTTAGTCAAGCAATAATGAAAAATAAAAATTGC
>SJYC01017582.1:0-31790 GCA_006408675.1 Madoqua kirkii | reverse complement strand
GGTCTTCTGCATTGCAGGCAGATTCTTACCAACTGAACCACCAGGAAGTCCTGATAGCTTCCCTTTTGCGGGGTAGTCTCAGAATGCTCTTTGTCATTACCTAATTACTTTGATATAGTATTACAAGGCTTAGTCAAGCAATAATGAAAAATAAAAATTGCTTAGAAGAAAATAGTAACTAAATCTATATGTAGTCACAGGATTCTCTTAACTTCGCTGAACTTTTTACTCTTTCACTGTCAAATCTAATACCATATACATTCTGTCCCTGTATTTCCTAGGCCACTTAACTCTTTTAGTCTTGCCTTGCTCTCTAGAGGGTCTGCCCTTATTAAAGAATAAGGGATTAATATGATGTGAGCAATTTGAACCTTTGATGCTTTTAGCTGTGTTATCCTGTGGCTTAATAAATATGACTCCTGATTACATGCTCCCTCAGGAATTAAGTAAGAACAGATAATCCACTCATGTTGTTTTTTTAATGGGATATGATCCATCCAACTTACAAAGCCTGTGTAATAGATAATCACTGGTGAGGCTTGTCATTTAAAAAAAAAGAGATAATAAATAAAGGTAAAAGAGATAATAAATAAAGGTATGCCTGGAATTGGGAAAGAAGGGCTGTGAACTGACTTTCAGATCTGGGTTTGGACCGCAGTTCCCCAGCTTCCTAACTGCGAGACTCCATGCAGGTTTCCTGACTTCTCTAAGCTTTAATTTCTTCGCTTTTAGGATTGGAGATGAGAGAACCTGCTTCACAGGGTAGCTGGAGGGCCCCTAGTGAGGGGAGGGTGCCTGGTACACGTTAGGTGTCTCTGGGTCCCATGCACCATTTGTGGGCTGAGGGGACACATCAGTGGACAAGACCAGGCAGCTGCCGCCAGGATACTCACTGTCTCCTGGGAGTCTCTCTGGCCTTTGCAGATTTACAAAACCACTGTCTTTGAAAGGAGGATTTGGATGGATGTTACACAATTTAGCTTGTCCTACACTGGAAAAGGTCAGTTTTCATTCCAGTCCCAAAGAAAGGCAATGCCAAAGAATGCTCAAACTACCGCACAATTGCACTCATCTCACACACTAGTAAGGTAATGCTCAAAATTCTCCAAGCCAGGCTTCAGCAGTACGTGAACCGTGAACTCCCTGATGTTCAAGCTGGTTTTAGAAAAGGCAGAGGAACCAGAGATCAAATTGCCAACATCTGCTGGATCACTGAAAAAGCAAGAGAGTTCCAGAAAAACATCTACTTCTGCTTTATCGACTATGCCAAAGCTTTTGACTGTGTGGATCACAGTAAACTGTGGAAAATTTTGAAAGAGATGGGAATACCAGACCACCTGACCTGCCTCTTGAGAAATCTGTATGCAGGTCAGGAAGCAACAGTTAGAACTGGACATGGAACAACAGACTTGTTCCAAATAGGAAAAGAAGTACGTCAAGGCTGTATATTGTCACTCTACTTATTTCACTTCTATGCAGAGTACATTATGAGAAACACTGGGCTGGAAGAAGCACAGGCTGGGATCAAGATTGCTAGGAGAAATATCAATAACCTCAGATATGCAGATGACATCACCCTTATGGTAGAAAGTGAAGAGGAACTAAAAAGCCTCTTGATGACAGTGAAAGAGGAGAGTGAAAAAGTTGGCTTAAAGCTCAACATTCAGAAAAGGAAGATCATGGCATCCAGTCCCATCACTTCATGGGAAATAGATGGGGAAATAGTGGAAACAGTGTCAGACTTTATTTTGAGGGCTCCAAAATCACTGCAGATGGTGATTGCAGCCATGAAATTAAAAGATGCTTACTCCTTGGAAGGAAAGTTATGACCAACCTTGAGAGCATATTCAAAAGCAGAGACATTACTTTGCCAACAAAGGTCCATCCAGTCAAGGTTATGGTTTTTTTAGTGGTCATGTATGGATGTGAGAGTTGGACTGTGAAGAAAGCTGAGTGCCAAAAAATTTATGCTTTTGAACTGTGGTGCTGGAGAAGACTCTTGAGAGTCCCTTGGACTGTAAGGAGAGCTAACCAGTCTATCCTAAAGGAGACCAGTCCTGGGTGTTCATTGGAAGGACTGATGCTGAGGTTGAAATTCTGATACTTTGGCCACCTCATGTGAAGAGTTGACTCATTGGAAAAGACCCTGTTACTGGGAGGGATTGGGGGCAGGAGGAGAAGGGGACGACAGAGGATGAGATGACTGGATGGCATCACCGACTCGATGCACATGAGTTTGAGTGAACTCTAGGAGTTGTTGATGGAAAGGGAGTCTTGGCGTGCTGCAGTTCATGGGGTCGCGAAGATTTGGACACGACTCAGCAACTGAACTGAACTGAACACAGCAGTTAAGAGTAAAAAGCTCTGGTGTGAAATGTGAGAACAGTGTAGTATTCTGTATATTGAAAAATAGTGTGTAAGGATAGAATGGAATATTGCCCTCCAGATTCTGTACGCTTTCTTGGTTTAGTGCTGAGTCATGTCTGACTCTTGCGACCCCGTGGACTGTAGCCCGCCAGTCTCCTCTGTCCATGGGATTTCCCAGGCAAGAATACTGGAGTGAGTTGCCATTTCCTTCTCCAGGGGATCTTCCAGGTTTGATCCCTGGGTCTCCTGCACTGCAGACGCTCTCTTGTGTTGCAGGGGGATTCTTTACTGACTGACCCACCAACGCTTTCTTGTTCAGCTGCATGATGTACTCTGCATGTAAGTTAAACAAGCAGGGTGACAATAGACAGCCTTGACATACTTCTTTCCCAGTTTTGAACCAGTCCATTGTTCAATATTGGGTTCTAACTGTTGTTTCTTGACCTGAATACAGGTTTCTCAGGAGGCAGGTAAGGTGGTCTGGTATTCCCATCTCTTTAAGAATTTCCCAGTTTGTTGTGATCCACACAGTCAAAGGCTTTAGCATAGTCAGTGAAGTAGAGATAGATATGTTTCTGGAATTCTCTTACTTTTTCTGTGATCCAACGGATGTTGGCAATTTGATCTCTGGTTCCTCTGCCTTTTTAAAAATCCAGCTTGTACATCTGGAAGTTTTTGGTTCACGTACTGTTGAAGCCTAGGTTGAAGAATTTTGAGCATTACTTTGCAGCGTGTGAAATGAGTGCAATTGTACAGTAGTTTGAACATTCTTTGGCATTGCGCTTCTTTGGGATTAGAATGAAAACTGACCTTTTCTAGTCCTCGGACCACTGTTGAGTTTTCCAAATTTGCTGGGATCTTGAGTGCAGCACTTTTACAGAATCATCTTTTAGGATATGAAACAGTTCAGCTGGAATTCCATCACACGCAGCCTTGTTTGTAGTAATGCTTCCTAATGCCTACTTGACTTCACACTCTAGGATGTCTGGCTCTAGGTGAGTGACAACACCATGGTTATCCGGGTCACTAGTGGGACTGACGGTGACTCAGATCATGAGCTCCTATTGCAAAATTTCAGACTTAAACTGAAGAAAGTGTGGCCTAGTGGTTTTCCCTACAACACTTGTTCTGTGCATTTTGCTATGAAACTGCTAAGATGTTTGGAACATATTTATTGAATTCTCCTGAACTTCCACTAGAGGGTAGTCTAATCCTATTCCTATTTTTAAAGTAACGTCAAGAGCTTTTCTGAATTCTCTGTTGCTCAGTTTATTTTGTATGAGCTACTTAAAAAGACACCTTCATCTAGAACAGAAGATTCTGTTAATTCTTAGATAACACAGTTCTGTAAGAGAATGACAGCCTTGTACTGAGCTTGCCTGCCTCTTTCTTTCAATCTGACCTGACCAGATACATTACTGTTCTGCTTTCTCTGTACAGAATTTGAGAGTGCACCCAGCTAGGAGACTGTCACAGTTTTTACGGTTTCATGAAGCAGATTATCTTATGGTCCAGGTTACGTTCTGAGATTAGACCCTTCAAGGGGCATATTAGCTCCCTTTCGACACGGTTTAGTATATACTGCACAGATCTCATTTGTTCCATGATGGATTTTAATGCACTCTTCAAAGTTCCTTGTCACCGCACCATCATTACCCTATCACATGAAGAGTGACAAAAGCACTGGAAGACTCTTGTGGTCGTTTAGTACCTGGCCTCCTGTGACCTGTGGGTTTGCAAAGATTTCTTTTTCCCTGAGGCTAATTATTTTTGCTAGAAAATACTCATTAAATGTGAAGTTATGAATTTTAATGTGCTACTCCACTCTTCATATGTCAGGGGTCACGCTACACATAGTATGCGTCTGAAAATGGCACAAAGGGAAATTCCAGACAGCACGGCTCTTCCTCTGGGGCAGTCTCCACACGAGGGTCTGTGACGCTCTTTCCTGCACAGCTGTCAGGCTCTCCCAGATGGCCCTTCCCAGTAAGATTCCACCCATCCTCCCCACCGATTGCTAACTGAGACATATACTGTTGTTATAGTGAGCAAGATGGTGAGGCTGAACTTCTTGTGAAGGTACTTTTGTGTCTCTGGAGGCCTGCTAGTGTGTTATGCACACGCGTTCTAAGTCTGGTTACCAGATTTACTCAAATCTGCAAGTGTTTCCTAGCAGATGAGCCGGATGTGACGGGGAGATTAAATCTCCGCCTGTTTAAACTCAATATAAAATATTCAGAGTACATACTATATATATGCTTATTATTTAAAGAGATTTTTGTAAAGTTTTTCCTATAAAAAGGGAAGAAAATTCATGTTCATTGGTACAGTTCTTATATATTTTATTACTGACCTCGAGCCTGATAAGGGTTAAAATGGAGAAGTTCCATGGCTGCCTCTGCTTTAACTCACTGGGGCCTAACTTGATATACTGATAACAGTGTTTTGAAAGTTCTCTGCCCATGTTTAATTTGCTCATTGACAAAATTTAGCATAACCTCCTCATATGTAAATTAGATGAATATGAATCATAGATTTGCTTTCTTGGTTATTATTTTTTGTTTCAGAGTGATAGAATCATTGTATCTCCAGAAATCCTTCTTAATTGCATTCAGCAGACCAGGTGTTTCGTTTTTGTTCAGGCTAACTTGTGTCCAACTCTTTGTGACCCAACAGACTGCAGCACATCAGGCTTCCCTGTCCTTCACTATCTCCTGAGTTTGCTCAGACTCATGTCCATTGAGTTGATGATGCCATCCAACCATCTCATCCTCTGTCACCCCCTTCTCCTGCTGCCCTCGATTTTCCCATCATCAGAGTCTTTTCCAGTGAGTCAGCTCTTTGCATCAGGTGACCAAAGTATGGAGCTTCAGCATCAGTCCTTCCAGTGAATATTCAGAATTGATTTCCATTAGGATTGACTGGTTGGATCTCCTTGCAGTCCAAGGGACTCTCAAGAGTCTTCTGCAGCACCACAGTTCAAAAGCGTCAATTCTGCGGTGCTCAGCCTTCATTCTAGTCCAACTCTCACATCCGTACGTGACTACTGAAAAGACCATAACTTTGGCTAGATGGACCTTTTTTGGCAAAGTAACGTCTCTGCTTTTTAATATACTGTCTAGGTTTTTTCTGGCTTTTCTTCCAAGGAGCAAGCATCTTTTAATTTCGTGGCTGCATTCGCCATCTGCAGTGACTTTGGAGCCCAAGAAAATGAAATCTGTCACTGCTTCCACTTTGTCCCCATCTATTTGCCATGAAGTCATGGGACTGGATATTGCAAAGATATAGTCTTTACCCTTAAGGTATTTACAGAATGCTGAGAAGTATAAGAGTGCAAAATAGTGGTATAATGTCAGAGTATGAGTCCTGGGCAGAGTTCATAGGTCAATGGAAGCACAGATGAGGGAGAGAGAGCTCTGACGTGAACCTGCCAGGGAGGTGTGGGGTTTGGGGGGGGGCAAAGACCCCTCAGGACAGGCAGGCACATGCGGGACCCTCCTTGGCGTGAGAGCGGTCATGAAGGAGGGTGTTGGTGAGGCCAGAAGAATAGTCTCTGAGCAGGGAGTGAGAACTCCCTGAATGCTCGGGTAGGGAGTTAAACTGTAAGTCCTCAGGAGCCTTTGAAACTTCTAAAGGGGAGAACTGGGAGTTGGCCAGGAGCCATAACGTGACCCCGGACTCTCCCAGCACTTTAAGTCTCAGGTTGCCGTCCAGCTCCAGGACACACTGCTGGCCTGTACGTCAAAGCCTCTCTGTTACCCAGCCCCCTGTATGCTGAGGATAACATGTGTGATGCTAAAGGAACCAAGTAGCTTAGAGCTAAATGGATTCTGTATTAAATGTAATTATTCTAGTTCTTATCTCTAATCAAAGTGAAATAGCCTTTAAATAATCCTGTTAGCTATGATCGTCTTGTAAGACCCTGTCAAACTAGTTCTAACAGTGAGCTGAGCATTCCTCCTTTAGGGCCAGTAGCACAAGCTCCCAGGCTGAGGCTCCCACTCGTTTTTCCATTTAATAACAAAAAGTAATCTGTACAGCAACTGATACATTAACACCACTTTTCCTGTTTTCCTTTCCAAATATATACTCCTCAGGTACCACTGACATTTCTGAAAATCTTAGATGTAATTTTTCATTGATTAAAACTTAGATTTTTGCTAACTGTTTCAGGTTAGGCTTTCCATAGTCACAGGTAGTAGCTGTTGTATGTGACCCCTGAAGATAGATTCAAAACTGTTATGAACTGCATTATCAGTCTTTTCCAGACTTCTACTGATCTACAGTGATGTAGCAATTAGGATAAAAGTCATCACCTAAAATGTTCTTGAAGAGGAATGTTAAACTACTTGCCACATTTTAACTTTTTAGTAAAATTTAATTTTTCCTCCTAAATCCATGTCTTTTTAAGCCCTAAACCCTACCAAGTACAAAAGCACAGATATTTAATAGAGTTAAAATTTAGGATATTAAAAAATGTGGGGAGTTCCCTGGTAGTCCAGTGATTAAGACTCTGCCTTCCAATGCAGAGATGCGGGTTTGATCTTTGTTTGGGGAAACGGGTGGAGGGAACTTCACTTTCCCCCAAGTTTAAGGGCTTCCTTTGTGGCTCAGCTGGTAAGGAGTCCACCTGCAATGCAGGAGACCTGGGTTCGACCCCTGGGTTAGGAAGATCCCCTGGAGAAGGGAAAGGCTCCCCACTCCAGTATCCTGGCCTGGAGAATTCCATGGGATATAGTATAGTCCATGGGATTGTAGAGTCGGACATGACTGAGTGACTCTCACTGGGGAACTAAGGTCCCACGTGCCATACCATGTGGCTAAAAAATTTTTTTTAATGTGTGTGTTTCCAGATTTAATATCTGTGGGTCAAACAAATTCATTTAAAACAGGCAAAATTTGCATCTTAGTAAACCTAAAACTGCAAGTTTTAATTCCGGAAAAGAAAAAGTGAAAGTGTTGGTCGCTCGGCCATGTCGGACTCTCTGCATTCCCATGGACCCATAGCCCACCAGGCTCCTCTGTCCATGGAATTCGAAACTTGCTCCTTATGTTGGTGCTACAGAAACTAACTTAGAAAGTCACATGGCAGTCTAGTGGCTAAGGGAAGGAATTAGACCCAGCACCCTTGAATCTTAGCTGTTTGATGGAACTGAGGCTGCGAAGCAGCACAGCCAGCTTGCCCTCCCTGCCTCGACCCCCATGACACACATTCTTTCCGAGTCACACTCACCCGTCTGTGGCAGATGCCTCTCCTTTGGTGTTCACAGGCCCTCACCCTCTGTCAGGCTGTGTTGTCTCTGAAACAGAGCTCTCTGAGCACACGGTTTCTCTTTTTCATCTTTGTGTCCCAGTGTCTGGGACGTGTGGCGAGTGCCTGGTAGACAGCCATGATGCTATCTGAGATCTAAAACCTTTGACCCCTCAAACTTTTCTGTTGTCTAAGAAAACAACTGGTCCTCACCCCTGCAACTGTGAAGTCTTGGTTTACTTAAGCACCTATCAACTGGAAATCATTGTGTGAAAGAGAGACTCAGTTTTGATCCCTGACTCTCATCACTAGCTAGGTGACCTTGGGCAGGGCACTGAAATAATCTCTGCAGGCTGTGACTTCAGTGTTTTAAATGAAGGATTTGACAGAGAGGATCTCCAGCGGCCAAGTTCTGTGGCCTAGAGGCAATGTGGAGTGGTTGAAAGACCAGTGGACAGTGAGCGATGTTTCCTGAGTGTGTGTGCAGTGCCTTGGAGATTTACGTATATCATGTTCAAGGCAAAACAATGCGAAAGTAACTTGAAATCTCAAATATTAAATTATGTTTGGCGTAATTTGTGTTAATTATATTTTGATATATTCTTATTATTTGGAAATTGATTATTCATGTGTGGTATATGCAATCATTAAGATATCAACATAAAATTAATCAAGATACTCTGTTTCCCTATCCTGGTTAACGATGTGTAAAGTATTCTGGGAAGTTGTGTCTTAAAAATGTTCGAGATATAAAAATATACTCAAAAATAATTTGAAATACATTTTAATGTTGGTACATTTTATTTTGCTTCAAGAAAGTTTAATAAAAATTTTAAATAAATGCAAAATAATCTCAGCAGTTCAAACTTTTAACTTTTAGACACTTTTTCTTTTCTCCATGATCAAGGGTTCTAATTTTTGACGTTTATTTCCTTTTTTGACCTTGTATACTTTCAGCTCATTTAGAGGCTAGTTTTGAGGAGGTAGAAAACCACCTGCTGAATCTGGAGGATTTATGTGGACAGTGTGAATTAGAGAGACACAAACATATGCAGTCCCAACAACTGGAAAATTACAAGAAAAATAAGAGGTGAGTTTGGGGAATTGGCCGTGATATTCACGTGCAATCTCAAAGTTTCCCACAGTACCTTACATGCCATCTTTATAAGTCTGGAGTGATAAAGACAGGGGTTTCAGGTAAAGCTCTTTAATAAGCTTTCCAAAACATGTTTTGCTTGGTTTTGTTTTGTTTTGTTGGTATCACTACCTGTTGCCGTTTTATGGAAATGAGTTCTGAAAAGCTGAGCATGGGATAAACGGTGGCGGAACAGTGCAACAGACAGAACGTCCCGAGAGAGGAGAGCCCCCGACCTCACGTCCTCCGAGCAGCAGATCCTGGGTGGCTCCTTCCCTTTGCTTCGTTTTCTTGTCTTTCCTTTAGAGCAGGAGGAAAAGGAACCTGAGTGCTGGCTGTGGAAAGGGGCTCAGCTTTGTCACATACTGTCTGTGAAACCTTCGGGAAGTTGTTGAATCTCTTAGCCTCAACATGTGTAGCTTAGATGACAGTGTCCCCACCTCCTGCAGTTGTGGTCAGAAGTCCGTGAGGCGGTCCTTACCAGACGCGGTGTGTGCCCTGCCACAGCGGTTGTTGGGGCCACTGTTTTCACTGGGCGAACCAGAGCTGGAGATGGGGAATAGGTTTCGGAACACTGAAATTTTATTTGTCGTTCTTCACTCTCACCCGGTGACTTAGATATATTAGTACATTATAGTTTATATGTTACAAAATGAAAAGTAAGTGTTTGGAGAACAGCCTCATCTGTAATTTAAGGAAAAGACAGAGTGTACTAGGCAAGTCTTAACATGTGTCACGTGACAGAAATATCATTTTAGATCTGAGGTGGTGTCACAGAAAGAGAGCACTGTTGATAGAGTCAGAAGACCCCAGTCCCGTGCCATCTGCTACTGATTCTGTGCTCTTGGGCAAGCCACTCGCTTTCCTCTATCCTGTTGTAAAACTTTTCTTGACTAGCATTTGAAAGACTTCTTAAAAGATTACATCGTTTGTTAGGCCTCTTTCTGGTGCCTCCCAGAACCCTGGCAGTCAAACTTGTCTCCCCTGGGCAGAGAACTGGAGAGGTCATCTGAGAAGCTGACCAGCCTGCGAGAAAGGAGCTGCAGGGATGGACACTGGGGAGTCTCTGATGAAACAGTTGGGTCTGCACCCTAGTACCCCTGACGATGGGCCCCACCCCTCTCTACATGCTTCTCATCAGCCTGGTGGTGCCTCACTCTTGAGTATGAATGCACAGCTAAGGAGTAATACCCAACTGAAGAAAGGTTCCAAATGAACAGGGCCAAAATAAATTAAAAATAGTAATTATTTTTAAAGACCCACAGAGGAATGAGACACTATGATGGGAGCAGGAGAAAACTTAAGAACAAAAACTAATTAATAACCTCAGGTGTATCTTACAGGAGACCATTTTGCATTTATGAGGCACAAAGAAGATTCTCTAGAGAAGGGATAATTAGAGAACAAGAAAGCTCTTGGGCATCAAATACACGACTGCAGAAGTAGAAGGCTTTAAGGGAAGCATTAAAAGACGATGGTAGGACTTCCCCGGTGGTTCAATGGATAAGAATCCACCTGTCAATGGAGGGGACACGGGTTCAATCCCTGGTGCAGGAAGATTCCACATGCCATGGAGCAGCTAAGCCCGTGCTGCAACCACTGAACCCGCACTCTAGAGCTGGGGAGTCCCCCTGCGAAGCCTAGAGCCTGAGCCACCTGGTGAGGAGCCCACACCCTGAAACGAGCGTGGTCCCCTTCTCGAGACAGCTAGAGAAAACCTGCAGCCAGCCGCGAAGACCCAGGGCAGCCAAAAATAGTTTAAAAAACAAAGTTGTTTTAAAAGAACAAAAGATAATGTTAAACCTTTACATGCAAGAACAAAAAGACTGAGAAAAGCTGAGAATGCTTAGAAAATTAGAGAGTTAATTTTTAAGTCCTGTATACTAGGAGCTTGAGAAGGAAAGGGAAGAGAAAAAAAGGAGACAAATACACTAAAGAAGTAATACAAGAAGATTGTTCAGAACTGAAGGACATGACTGAGTTGGAAAGGGTCCACCAAGGACATAATGAGTGGGGAGAGAGCCATCTTCAGCATGTACTTTTGTACATTTCACTACAGTCAGAGTAAAAAATCAGAAAGCCTTCATAAAGGTCCTAAGGAACTGCAACGTTTCAGCAGCAACCCTGTAAGTAGAAAATGATTTTTACTGTGTATTTACTTACCCTGGTTCAGTTCCTGGATCAGGAAGATCCGCTGGAGAAGGGATAGGCTACCCACTCCAGTATTCTTGGGCTTCCCTTGTGGCTCAGCAGGTAAAGAATCCGCTTGCAAGGGGAGAGACCTGGGTTTGATTCCTGGGTTGGGAAGATCCTCTGGAGAAGGGAATGGCTACCCACTCCAGTATTCTGGCCTGGAGAATTCCATGGACTGTATAGTCTATGGCGTCACAAGGAGTTGAATACGACCGAGCAACTTTCCCTTTCATTTTATTTACTTAGCCAAAGTTTCAACCAGTGTGAAGAAATAGTAACTTCCAGGCATACAAGGGCTCCAGTTTAGCTCATGTGCAGACTTTATCAGGAAGTGGCTGGAGGATATGCTCTACAAACGAGGGAATAAACCAGTGAAAAGGAAGAGAGAGTGTGGAAGAGAGACAAGCTGCTCTTAGCAGATCTGTCCAGTTGAGGAGAGAAACAGAATTCCTAGGATGATGGTGAAGAAAAGCTTCAGCAGGTCTGGAGAGCAGCCCAGAAGGAAGAAGGAAGAGCCCCCAGAGGATTCCAGGAGCTGTGTTTTCCCGGGGAGACTGTCTAGTGTGCTTGAGCATGTTGAGCTGGGTTTATAAGCTCTGATTGGAGAGTTTGATTATGTATTAGTGATAGGAATGTTTTCCAAAAAACTAAGCAAATAAGGTGACTGTCAACACTAAGAAAATGCAGTTTTACAAGAAAAGAAATAATACATGGCTCAGTTATAGATTATTTATATATATATATATTCTGATAATTAAATGTGGCATATGGATTCGAGCCAGAATTGTAGGTTATTGGGAAGATGCAGTGGAGGCGTGTTTGTGTGGAAGGATGGGAGGGGTTTAAGGAAGCTAGTCCTCAGCTTCCACAGCAGGAAATCAGTAAGCAATATTTAAAATGGAAAAAAAATGAATAAATATCAGTGTTGACATGTTATTTAGAAAAAATGAAGGTAAACACTGGAAGAACTGACTGTAGCTGCTTTCAAAAAGGCAGGACAGGGACTTCCCTTATAGTCCAGTGGTTAAGAGTCTGCTCTTCCAATGCAGGGGGCATGAGTTTGACCCCTGGTCTGGGAACTAACAGAAAAGGCAATGGCACCCTGCTCTAGTACTCTTGCTTAGAAAATCCCATGGACAGAGAGCCTGGTAGGCTGCAGTCCATGGGGTCACTAAGAGTTGGACACGACTGAGCAACTTCACTTTCACTTTTCACTTTCATGCATTGGAGAAGGAAGTGGCAACCCACTCCAGTGTTCTTGCCTGGAGAATCCTAGGGACGGGGGAGCCTGGTGGGCTGTCGTCTATGGGGTCGCACAGAGTCGGACATGACTGAAGTGACTTAGCAGCAGCTGGGAACTAAGGCCTTGCGTGCTGCCTGATGTGGTTAAAAAAAAGGGGGGGGACAGACAGATGGGGAGCACTGAGTGAGGCACTAATATGTTCATCATGAATCCTTGTGGGTACCATTTGACTTAAGGAATATACGTGTACTATTTTGATAAACATAATTTTTTTGTTTTTTGTTAGCTGCAGCACTTCCTGATGTATTTTGCAGAAACAGAGGACTGAAAAGATCGCCTCTGATAAAGCAGTCCATGATCAAATAAGTTCCAGAAACACTACCCTGAATTTGCCTCATTTAACTTTGTAGTACATGTACACACAGTAATGTATTACACGTAGCACATGTCAGTGTATTAAGGGTTCTGAGAATTCTTATGATAGAGAAATAGGTTTGACTCACTGCTTCACAACTTGCTTACAGAACCGGTTTGTGTGTAATGTACATTAAAATTCTGTGAGTTGGTATCCTATAGTATACCACTGAAAAAATTTTCTAAAACCCCAAATTAAATATCTGTGGTCGCAGGGAAGAGTCTCTTAGAAATAAACCTCCTTCCTCTTTAACAAGCAGCCCTACAAACTAAACTGATTTTTCTTTTCTGGCTCTGGAGGAGACAACATGTAATATAAGGGTTGGCTATATGATGTGAGGGCATTACAGTGTTTGCCCACTACATAGCTTCCCAGAAAATCTGGGTCAGACAACTCGATGAGGGTGGAAGAGAGCAGGGGATGGAAAGGTAAGGTCCCCTTCACCTCCAGCGTGGTCGTGTCCATAGTGCACTGTCTCATCCCGCTCCCATCAGGGACTGGGCAGGCAGCAGCTGTGGGAGTTGGGACAGAGGCTGAATTATTAGTACATGAGCTCATTTAACTGCCTAGGGGCCAAGGTTAGGGCCAGGTCCATTTCTGACTATTGCATTGGAACAAACAGAATCCATCCCAGGTGTCAGTGCATCTGTAGCTGAGAGTGCATATATGATAGTTCATCATGTATTTGATAAGCATTCTCGGCACAGAGGATAAATTCCTGCCCCCTGTGAAGGAGGAACGTGACTCGTCCCAACAGTTATGAGGGGTACCTGGCAGATTCTCAGTGTGGGCAGAGGGAAGGAGCTTAGAACCCTCCTGGAGTGCACCCACCCGAGAAAAACATTTGAATGGGCGGTTTACCCTAAGTGGACTTCCCTGGCAGCTCAGTGGTATAGAATCTGCCCACAGTGCATGAGACACGGCAGGAAATGGGGGTTCAGCCCTGGGTTGGGAAGATGCCCACTGCGGTGTTCTCACCTGGAGAATCCAAAGGACGGAGGAGCCTGGGGACTACAGTCCATGGTGTCTGTACATGCTCAGAGTCGCACACGGCTGAGCACGCGCCTGCATTGCCCTGAGTGTTTCTGCATGGAAGGACGACATCCTACTTTAGCTGGTTGTCTGATGAACGTGGCATATAAGCGACTGTATAGTTGTGGGGGGAAAATACCCATAAATAGCTTTTGTAATAACTCTTCTGCATATAAAGTGATATTAGTATGACTGATTGCTTTTACGGGCAGGAATAGACTCCGCCTTGATCAGTAGTAAAACATCAGAGAGTGGATAAACCACGGCTGTAGGCAGAGACAAGTACTGATGCCAGTAGTGGTTGGGTCGTCAGATGGTTCAGAAGATGAGTTAGCCATTACAGGTGTAACTGCTGGATGCCTTGTGTAGGTTTTCACAAGCAATAGGAAATATATTTTTCAACAAGTAAGAAGCATTAATATTGACTATATGAGCCAAAATAAAGAACATAAGACCATTTCCATGTTTTTCTAAGCGAGCAGTGAGAGAAATGGACTTGAGATGTGGAAGTCAGCTTGCATTTGACTTCCCAGGTGGCTCAGATGGTAAAGAATCTGCCTGTAATGCAGGAGACCTGGGTTCGATCTCCTGGAGAAGAGAATGGCTACCCACTCCAGTATTCTTGCCTGGAGAATTCTGTGGCCAGAGGAGCCTAGTGAGCTACAGTCCATGGAGTTGCAAAGAGTTGGACATGACTGAGTGAGTAACATTTGCATTTGTAGTCACGGATGTAGGGAGAAATAGATGGTAAATGTGTACATGAGTTTTAAAAAGGATAATTTCAGACAATTGTATCAAGAAAATAAAGCAGGATCATGTGACAGTGGTGGGGAGGGAGGGCCCTTCCTGGAGGACACATGAGGACTGAGGCCTGAGTAAGGAGGCAAGCACATGGGGATGGAGTGGACACTGTCCCCTACACAGGGGCAGCAAGTAAGGTTAGGAGAGTGAAGAAGAGGTGCTAAATGGAAATGTAGAATTCAGACCTCCCTAAGTTTGTGATCTTTTCGGTACCACCATAATATTCCTTAGAATGATTGTTGAGATTCTTTCATAATAACATTAAAATCATACATAAGCTAGTGATCTAATTAAAATATTTTTTACTTCCAGAGTTCTAGATCCTTTGTTTTCCCCTTCAGTTTGTAGCATACCATGAGAATTTCTCTGAAAATAGCTGCATCTTAAAGAACAGTGTGATTTTAGTAAGTTAGCTTAATTATAGATGACTCATAATTTTAACACAGCCTTCCATTGGACTTGAAATCTGCTGTGGGGCATACTGAAATCTTGAAGCATTTTTCACTAATTCATTTAGGCTTTGAAACTTAATTGTCATCCCTTATAAACTGTCTCTTGTGAGTGAGGGGCATGGCTTCGGTTGATACGATTTAGCGTCCGGGCATATTCTGAAAAAGTCCTTTTGCTTTCTGTATTACAGCTAATGCTAAGGAACTATGCTCTTCTTTGTGTTTGTGTTGTTGTTGCTGTTGATGTGGACTGTAGACTAAATTTTGTTGCTGTTGTTTTTTAGTCCCTTAGTCCTGTCTGACTCTTTGCAACCCCATGGACTGCAGCATGCCAAGCTTTCCTGTCTTTCACCATTATCCGGAGCTTATTCAAACTCGTGTCCATTGAGTTGGTGATGCCATCCAACCTTCTCATCCTCTGTCATTCCCTTCTCTTGCTTTCAATCTTCCCCAGCATCAGGGTTTTTTCCGATGAGTTGGCTCTTGGCATCAGATGGCCAAAGTATGGAAGCTTCAGCATCAGTCCTTTCAATGAATATTCAGGGTTTATTTCCTTTAGGATTGACTGGTTTGATCTCCTCAGTCCAAGGAACTCTCAAGAGTCTTCTCTAACACCACAGTTTAAATGCATCAGTTCTTCAGCGCTCAGCCTTCTTTATGATCTAGCTCTCACATTCATACATGACTATTGGGAAAACCATAGCTTTGACTTTCTGGACTATTGTCAGCAAAGTAATGTCTCTACTTTTAAAAATGCTGTATAGATTTGTCAGTTTGTCTTCCAAGGAACAAGTGTCTTTTAATTTCATGGCTGCAGTCATCATCTGCAGAGATTTTGGAGCCCAAGAAAATAAAGTCTGTCACTGTTTCCATTGTTTCCCCATCTATTTGCCATGAAGTGATGGGACTGGATGCCTTGATCTTAGTTTTTTGAATGTTGAGTTTTAAGCCAGCTTTTTCACTTTCTGAGGCTCTTTATTTATTTTTTTATTTTATTTTTTTCAAGAGGCTCTTTAGTTCCTCTTCACTTTCTGCCATAAGGGTGGTGTCGTCTGCATATCTGAGGTTATGCAGACTAAGTTTAGAAAAATCTTTAAGGCAAAGAATGATAGATTTGAGATGTTAATGGCATGTCTTTAGTAGTATTTGACCAGCTTACATTCTAGAGAATAACCCACCAAACTCCTGAGCTTCAAGAAATGACTGTCCACTGGACAGGTCGTGGTCACGGGTATGCCTGTTCTTCCATTTCAGGGAGTTGAGGGGATTGTGCTGGGCAGACTTGCCACAGGCCTGGTTTGGCTGAGAATAGGACAAGGAGGAACCAGTGGCATTCTCCAAGGTGAAGATGACTCTAGAACCACAGAGGAGGTCTGGTGGAGACGGGCAGGAAGGCAGTAACTAACCCCTGAGGTTCTGTGTGGAGGGTGGTTTGGGTGCTGAATGGGAAATAGATGAGCAGAGTGTCCCCTCAGGCAGTGCTTTTATGTAAAAGGTCCTCCCCAGTGGAAGAACGTGGAACCAGACGGACTCTCCCTCTGACCCAGCCAACACCCAGACACAGTAAATGAAATAACACTCATTGGGACACTTTACATTGGGCAGAGAGAAGTGATCCTTGATCAATAGGAGACAAGCCCTGTGGTGCTCCAGCATTCTGCCAGGAGAGTTTCCAGGCTGCATGCAGGAAGGAAAACCAGGTAGAGTCTGGCAGGCCCTCTGAGTTGAAGAGTGGAGCTGAGTGTCTGGAACCCCAAGACTGCTGGAGTTTACAGAGCTCAGAACCAGAGAGCAGGGATACCAAGAATCTGCAGAGGGCTCCCTGGAAAGTTCAGCAGGGGACCAGTCATTCACATGAGCAAACGACCCAGGGAGGAGGAGGGGACTAGCACCCAGTAGGATTAGTTAGCAGTGCCCATCAGCCAGAGACTGAGAATTCCTGGGGAAATTCCTCAGGAAAGCGTCCTTCAACAGTTAGCCCTTGACTGAGCCCTGTTCTAGACCCGCTTAACTAATCATAAAAGCAAGCATCAAAGAGATCAAGCTGTTTCCAAATAAATTAACAATATCCCAGCAAGAATGTTTCTAGAACTACAAAAATAGCTAGTAGTCAACAAGGTAGATCATTCTAACAGGCTGCTTGTGAATGGACGAGATGTGTGACACACCCGAGTTCAGCTGAGGCTGCCAGAGAAAGATGGTCTACAGGTTGTCATATTAAGGCTTCCATGGAGACCAAGTCCATGATGCACTTTAAATATTTAACCTGTATTTCTCTTCTTAACTCTTTAGGTAACTATGCCCGTTGACAAATCAGTCCTTGTTTACCGGGCCTCTTGAAGCTGGCTCTAACACTCGCATCCTAAGTTGTCCTCTCTGCTGCCGTTGCAGATGCTGTAGTTCGGTGATTCTCTTGGGCTCTGCTATTGGTTATTGCTTCCTCTCATTCTGCGTAATAAAGATGTCTTATTCTGTAACGTACCCCCTCCGCAGGATCTGTGTAAGGAGCAAATGACAACAGGGCTTCTAAAGGTTTTGAGAAAATTACCTCAAGCACGTGAGCCGGCTCTTCTCGACCTTGAGAGTAAAAGTCTCTCAGTCGTGTCCAATTCTTTGTGACTCCATGGACTGTACAGTCCATGGAATTCTCCAGGCCAGAATACTGGAGTGGGTAGCCTTTCCCTTCTCCAGGGATCTTCCCAACTCAGGGATTGAACCCAGATCTCCTGCATTATGGGCGGATTCTTTACCATCTGAGCAACAAGGGAAGCCCAAGAACTTGATCCAGCTTCTCAGCCACACTCACCAAGCCAGGAAGGGTATACGTCTTCAGGACTGCAGAATGCTTAAAAGACCACAAAAGATTAGGTAAGAGTGGATAGTAGCTGGTCTTTCAGGAGAGAGATCTGTAAGATCTTTCCTAGCCATCAGTCATGACAAAGGGACACTCTTCTACTGTGTTTAATACAAAAAGTATTGCTGGTCAATACAAAAAGATTGCCCCTAAATATTTTCAAATGTGGAAAAAAAGAGTTGATCTTGCACCTTACATTTTGAATGGTATTTTGCCATCTAGAATCATTGTGTTAGGTTTTTAACACAGGTTTGTCCTGGGGAAGCAGTTTAGTGTTTAAAGTATCTTTCCATCTCTGAGATGATTGTGTTTATGGAGACATTTATCCAGGGCTCCAATCTGTTAAGTTTGCATCTGTGGGTCTGATTTAGATGACTTCTATACATGCATGGATTTAATATACTTCTTGCAACATTCCATGGATTTATTTGTTAATGTGATGCTTTTTTTGTGTTTATTCTGCCCTCATAACTCAACCCCTGTGGATAAGGTGATGAAATAGCAGCTTCACCCTTTGGAAATATTATTAGATTTTGAGTCTAATGTTACTTGTTGAATGTTTTAGTTTCAGGGTTTGTCATGCTGAATTTTGTGATAGGATTTGCTGAACTGAGTAATATTTAAAATATAATAAAAACCTGAAAGAAGGTATTTCAGTTCTTCCTACTTAGTTGATCTTCTGAAAATATTATTAAACTCAGAGTTTTGAAACTGCAAGAGGCAAACAAGTTATCATATCAGATGAACTACTGCGTGGCCAAACTTTTATTTTTTAGTAAAGAATAAAATCCTCCCTAGTTAGAATAAGGGCTTCTTTTAAGAAGCAGGTAGTTTAGTCCTTCTGCGGCCAGAGTTCTTGGTAACCTGACTTGCTGAGTGTGTGTCGTGTGTGGCCCTGTGCACACGTGTGGTCAGGGCAGATGTCACATCATCTTTGCACTTCAGGATTTCAGCAGTGTGATTATAGAGATGGCGTGTGTGCTAAGTCACTTCAGTTGTGTCTGATTCTGTGCAACCCTGTGGTCTATAACCTGCCAGGCTCCTCTGTCCCTGGGATTCTCCAGACAAGAATCCTGGAGTGGGTTGCCGTGCCCTCCTCCAGGGGATCTTCCCGACCCAAGGATCGAACCCGCATCTCTTACGTCTCCTGCATTGGCAGGCGGGTTCTTTACCACTAGTGCCACCTGGGAAGCCCCACAGGGATGACACCTGTATGGAAATCATGGCGTTACAGGACAGTGTAGGAGGTGTTACAGCACTGATGGACGTGAGTCCCGTAGGAGGTGAGATAAGAGGAGACGGCCATGTGCGTGTGATGGATGTCTTCATGGAAAAGACTAACTTGGATACTGTTTTACATTGCTTATTACCATTAACCATTTCTGATAGAGTTTGGAGAGTGACCAGAACTTAAACTCCTGCTCAGGGATGACACCTGTATGGAAATCAGGCGTTACAGGACAGTGTAGGAGGTGTTACAGCACTGATGGACGTGAGTCCCGTAGGAGGTGAGATAAGAGGAGACGGCCATGTGCGTGTGATGGATGTCTTCATGGAAAAGACTAACTTGGATACTGTTTTACATTGCTTATTACCATTAACCATTTCTGATAGAGTTTGGAGAGTGACCAGAACTTAAACTCCTGCCCACTGGTGCCTTTTCACTTGGTGAGATGAGAAGGTGACATCAATAGTCAAGAGGAAAGTATCTGCAGTGTTCTCATCAGTGTTACCTGTCCTCCTCACTCACACTTTCCTGCAAGACTCAGCAGTCCTGGCTTCTCCAGGAAGCCTTTCCTGTTGGTCCTCGGTGTGTGAGTCACCCCCTCCTGTGTATTCCTAGAGAATCCTCAGCGTGGCTGGCATTAGCAGAGTGCTAATATGACATCAGTTTCTGACTGTTGCTGTATCCCTCACTAAATTTCCTTGAGGTTGTGGAGCATATATAACTCAACCCTGGCATTATTCCTACTGCTATTCCTAATGTTATTGCTAGTGTCTAAGGCACAATGCATTTTTTTGTTGTTGAGTGAATGATCAAACTCAGAGGTTACATTCAGTATAAGAAAATGAGTATCCAAGGCGTGACATTTCTCATCGTGACAGTAGTAGTGATGGACAGAAATGGATGGATTCGGGACATGTTTTGAGATAGACCTAACAGGTTGTGTTGATGGATTGGATGTGGCGAAGGAGGGAGATGGATCAACCAAAGCTTGAGGAGTGGTGATGGCCTGAATGGAGGTGAGGGAGACTAGGAAGAACAGGCTCTTTTGGAGTGTTGCTGGGACGCCTGCTTCACTGCCGAGCAGTACTCTTAGATGGGCAGTTGCGTATGAGGCTAGAGCTCCAAGAAGGGATCAAGATGGGAAGTATAAATCGAGAGCCTGAGGATGGCACTTAAGGCCACGGAGCTGGATGAGTTGCCTTGTGAGAGCAAGTAAGTTAAGAAAGGGGCCAGGATTAAGCTGCAGAGCTCCAGAGTCTTGTGGTCTGGAAGGGGCGGGGAAGTAGCAAAAGGAACTGGGAGAGGAGGAGGAAAACTCCAGAAAACGAAAACGCTCTCAAGGACTCGCCAGGGAGTCAATTGCTACTGAGGGATTCGGATGAAAAGTGAGAGCGAACATCACCTTTGGCAGCAGGGTGGTCGTCAGTGGTCTCGCTGTGCAGAGCTGGGGTCTGGAAGCCAAGCTGGAGTGGGTTCAGACTGAGCGGGAAGCGAGGGAGCTAAGTTCCTGGGTGGGTTACAAGGGTTGGGAGTCATGGCTCAGCACCGCCAGCCTTAGGTTTCCAAGCTCCCAGATTATTTCGTTATGTTCCAAATGGAACTCACACACTGCCTTCCAAAATCTGTTCCTCTTCCTGTTTTCTGCTGATGAATTCCCTTTCCTTCCAGTGATGCAGATAGGAACCCTCTTGGTTACATACTTCTCCCCATGGGTCAACTGCCGTGGTCTGTTGACTCTTCTCCCCAGCATTTTCAAACTGCACCCCCTCCCTTCATTGCCCCCGGAGCAGGGAATGGCAACCCACTCCAGTATTCTTGCGTGGAGAGTCCCGTGGCCCGAGGAGCCTGGTGGGCTGCAGTCCATGGGGCCGCAGAGGAGCTGAGTGTGCCTGAGCGCGCTTTGTTGCCGTGCCGCCGCTCTTGCTCTCTCCGGGCACTAGTCAGATCTTCTTCAGACTCCTCTAGGAGTTTCCTAAGAGCTCCCTGCTTCATTCTCCCCGCTGTCAGTACGCCTCTCGTCACAACTAGAACATTCTTCCTGAAGCACGCCTTTGCTCGTGATATTCTCCTGCTAAAAATAAAAGCAGATCCTTTCAGCCTGGCGCTCAGAAGCCTCTGCCTCTCCGGCCTCGTCTCCCACTACTTTCTCTTGACTCAGCCTGCTGTCCTGATGGGCCTGCTCTTTCCTGAAGTCACCTGCAGCGCTCGGTGTCCACACCTTCACTTTGACCCTGACTGCCTTCCCGCCTTCTCTCATACCTTCTGTATTCCTGGAGGCTGCTGCCTCTGGCACTATGGAGTCTGCCCTAAAAATTAGGACACTTAAGGCTTTCAGGGCTATTGCTTTTCTTTATCAGGTCTTTAAACATAAAATTCTTCCGTCACAGTCATCTCTACCTTAAAGCACAGTCACCTGTACCACCCCAGCCTCCACTGTCTTCTTGATTAAGAAATTGGGTACCGGACTCTTACTTTCTGAAAGAAAGTCTCTTGGAAGTTTCTTGAACTGCCCATGGGTCTGGATATTCTGTAAATAAGGGCCTAGAAAGAGGCACCCTGCTCACCTTTACTCTTTTCTCGTAGCAACTTCCCATTGTTTTGATGAGGCAGCCAGCAGGTAGGAAGGTGGGCACAGTAACTCCAGTGAGAGCTCTTAATCGGGCAATGACTCATTATTGGGCTTCGCTTGTGACTCAGCTGGTAAAGAATCTGCCTGCAGCGAGGGAGACCTGGGTTCGATCCCTGGGTTGCGAAGATCCCCTGGCAAAGGGAAAGGCTACCCACTCCAGTACTCTGGCCTGAAGAATTCCGTGGACTGTGTAGTCCATGGGGTCACAGAGTCAGATGCGACTTCCACTTTACTGACTCATTACTAACACAGACCCTGGATTCTTGGCTCCACGGTTGTTATTTGGGGTAGCAGTAGGGAAGAGCAGTGTCTGTGAAATCATTCTTCCCAGTTTCACCTTTTTTTAAAACAGGAGGTGCCTTTTTGAAATTTCACTGCTTCGTTTTCCAAAAGAAGGAAAGCAGAGGCTCTCTGAAGACTAATCAGAGGAAAGAGAATTAATGTTTAGCATAGTGAACCGAGGGACTTCCCTGGTGGTCCAGTGGCTAAGCCTCAGCAGTCCTAATGCAGGGAGCCCAGGTTCGATCCCTGGTCAGGGAACTAGACTCCATAGGCCCCATCTAAGCGTTCCCATGCTGCAACTAAGACTGGCACAGGCAAATATTAAAAAAAGGTGGGGAGGGAACACTGAGCCGAGTGTTATGTCGTCCTGTCCATCCCTTGGTGGCCGTGGGGAATGGCTCACGTAAGGGCATCTGGAGGGACACGTGAAGGTGCCCCCTCAGGATGCTGTCTTCGGCACGTGCTGCTTTTCTCTTCGGCCTTTTCAGCATTCATCCCATTTGTTGTTGTTCAGTTGCTAAGTCACGTGCGACTCTTTTGCAACCCCATGAACCGTAGCCTGCCAAACTACTCTGTCCGTGGGGTTTCCCAGGCAAGAATATTGCAGTGGGTTGCCGCTTCCTTCTGCAGGCATCTTCATCTCATTACTGGAATGTAAAATAGGTTTCAGGCAGGTTTACTTTCTACCTAATCTTTTAAGAATGAAGCTAGGCTATTGGCCAAAGGGAAGTGATTGTACCCTTTTTAAAGACAGGATTGAGAATAACTTTTTTATTCCTTAGTTAATGAACTCTGGTGCTGGAGTAATGTTATCATGAGTTAGTATTTTTAGGGGGAAAAAAAGGGATACGACCACGTGATTTAAGAACCTCCACTTGGCTGTTTCAAGAACACTGGCTTTTCAGTGGGCAGCTTGCCAGTCCTCCCTGGCCAGCTGTTCATGGTAGTCAACTGTTTTGGAACATGAGCGGTATTGTAATTAGCAATGAGGAATTCTGATTTGAGAATCCAGAATAGCTCTAGATTTTGCAAATAAAAGACAAACATCTCATATTTTAAGTGGGATAAGCCTTTACAAATAAATTTGCCTCCTCAAAATTACTTTTAATTAGTACTGATAGTGAGAAAAATATAATCATTAAATTATTAAGGAAGACCTGAAAAAAAAACTTGCTTTTGACTTCTTTGTCAAAAATGTTTGACGACTGTTCATCTATCTTCCCTGGCTGTACATCTCCCCAGGAGACTTTGTGTTCCAGCATTCCTGAGTGACACGAAATCACACACCAGAGGGTTTCCCGGAGGCTTGGCCCTTTTGTGACAGGATGGTCTGTGGACTTCAACCCTTTGATATATGACTTCCTCTTTCATTTAGAAAAGGAAATAACTGCTCCTCTTTTGAATGATTTTTAATTAAAGATTTTTTAAAAATCTATTATTATTTATCCATGAAGGGAAAAGTGAGTTGCTTTTATAAACTGGTAGTTAAATATATTAGATGGTTCATGACTGGCATTGAAATGCTCTATGTTTTTTTGTTTTAAGTGTTTCAGTGTTTTAATAGTTTAAATTTTGGTAGAGCTTTTTGGAACCATTAGTAGAGTAATAGCAGAAAAGCTGAGAATAGTAGCTTTAGGCTAACTGTATTGGTAATTTCAA
This sequence comes from Madoqua kirkii, assembly GCA_006408675.1. Lineage (NCBI taxonomy): Eukaryota > Metazoa > Chordata > Mammalia > Artiodactyla > Bovidae > Madoqua > Madoqua kirkii. The sequence continues at coordinate 8,252 of SJYC01017582.1, read as the reverse complement.
AGAGTAATGGACTCCATATGAGCATCCAGAAATACCACTCTCAGCAATTAAAGTACTTAATATTTTATTATAATCTAAGAGCAGTTTCCATTGGGAGTAGATTAATAAATGTGTGTTTTCTTTGTTTTTCCTACAGGAAGGAACTTGAAACCTTCAAAGGTAATTTTGTGTTTAATTCTTCATTTTAAAGTAGATGAGAGTTAATTGATGTCAGATGTTTTCTCTTGATGATGATAATGAAAGAATGCATTCCTTTTTCTTTAAATCAGATAGTTTACATCAGAAAATGCAAGTTTGCTTAATACTGTTTTTGTCAATTTAGTTAATCATGGTGGTTTTGATATCAGCTGTAACACATGTACCAAGTGCGAGTTTCTGCTAATGGCATCACAAATAGTATGTTAGGATGCCATAGTGCGGACTTAGAGGTTGTTGAGAATCATAGTTGGAGAAGATTCTGGTTTCTGTTGCGTAGAGAGAGTCTGGGCCTCACGGAGACGTGATGGTGATAGAGGTGGCCTTGCAGGCAACCCAGAGTCGCCCGAACTGCCTGCGAGGTCCTGCTCAGCCACCATCTTGTAACTTTGGATAAGTCTCTTTACCTTTTTTAAGCTTACCTGTAAAATCGTAAGCTTTGCTGAGCTATATTCTGAGATACTAAAAGTGCCTAGCATTGCTTTTTAATTTTAGGGAACTTTTGCAAGTGAGCGTGAGAAATAATTCTTAGTCGTGCTGACTCTTGGAAACACTCATGAAAAATAGGGAAAACCACAGACTTTCAGAAGCTCAAAGCCCTTCCAGCTTGCCACTTTTCAATTACGCTTTAGAGGTTGAGCAGTGAAATTTCTATTCACAGAGAATTTCAGTAACTGAGAAGACTCTGAATTGTTGTTTATTATGTTTCATTTATAAACTAGTATTGACTTTTTTGAGTTACTGGTTAAAGATTTTCCAGAACATTATTTACAGTCGAATTGTCTGTGTGATCTGTTTGGATGTTTTAGAGAAAACAACTAATACTTGAGAAAAAAGGTATAAAGGCTTATTCCTGCTACATCTGTTATTAAACCATCTTGACTTGGCTAGGTTTCTATTTGGCTGCAGTTATAGTGAATGATTTAGTTCGCCAGTTTGTTGAGGGCTGTGTTAAATGATCATGATCTGATGTATTATCATGGTTATCAGATGTGTATAAGAGACAGCAGTAGTAGTGATGGACAGAAATGGATGGATTCGGGACATGTTTTGAGATAGACCTAACAGGTTGTGTTGATGGATTGGATGTGGCGAAGGAGGGAGATGGATCAACCAAAGCTTGAGGAGTGGTGATGGCCTGAATGGAGGTGAGGGAGACTAGGAAGAACAGGCTCTTTTGGAGTGTTGCTGGGACGCCTGCTTCACTGCCGAGCAGTACTCTTAGATGGGCAGTTGCGTATGAGGCTAGAGCTCCAAGAAGGGATCAAGATGGGAAGTATAAATCGAGAGCCTGAGGATGGCACTTAAGGCCACGGAGCTGGATGAGTTGCCTTGTGAGAGCAAGTAAGTTAAGAAAGGGGCCAGGATTAAGCTGGCAGAGCTCCAGAGTCTTGTGGTCTGGAAGGGGCGGGGAAGTAGCAAAAGGAACTGGGAGAGGAGGAGGAAAACTCCAGAAAACGAAAACGCTCTCAAGGACTCGCCAGGGAATCAATTGCTACTGAGGGATTCGGATGAAAAGTGAGAGCGAACATCACCTTTGGCAGCAGGGTGGTCGTCGGTGGTCTCGCTGTGCAGAGCTGGGGTCTGGAAGCCAAGCTGGAGTGGGTTCAGACTGAGCGGGAAGCGAGGGAGCTAAGTTCCTGGGTGGGTTACAAGGGTTGGGAGTCATGGCTCAGCACCGCCAGCCTTAGGTTTCCAAGCTCCCAGATTATTTCGTTATGTTCCAAATGGAACTCACACACTGCCTTCCAAAATCTGTTCCTCTTCCTGTTTTCTGCTGATGAATTCCCTTTCCTTCCAGTGATGCAGATAGGAACCCTCTTGGTTACATACTTCTCCCCATGGGTCAACTGCCGTGGTCTGTTGACTCTTCTCCCCAGCATTTTCAAACTGCACCCCCTCCCTTCATTGCCCCCGGAGCAGGGAATGGCAACCCACTCCAGTATTCTTGCGTGGAGAGTCCCGTGGCCCGAGGAGCCTGGTGGGCTGCAGTCCATGGGGCCGCAGAGGAGCTGAGTGTGCCTGAGCGCGCTTTGTTGCCGTGCCGCCGCTCTTGCTCTCTCCGGGCACTAGTCAGATCTTCTTCAGACTCCTCTAGGAGTTTCCTAAGAGCTCCCTGCTTCATTCTCCCCGCTGTCAGTACGCCTCTCGTCACAACTAGAACATTCTTCCTGAAGCACGCCTTTGCTCGTGATATTCTCCTGCTAAAAATAAAAGCAGATCCTTTCAGCCTGGCGCTCAGAAGCCTCTGCCTCTCCGGCCTCGTCTCCCACTACTTTCTCTTGACTCAGCCTGCTGTCCTGATGGGCCTGCTCTTTCCTGAAGTCACCTGCAGCGCTCGGTGTCCACACCTTCACTTTGACCCTGACTGCCTTCCCGCCTTCTCTCATACCTTCTGTATTCCTGGAGGCTGCTGCCTCTGGCACTATGGAGTCTGCCCTAAAAATTAGGACACTTAAGGCTTTCAGGGCTATTGCTTTTCTTTATCAGGTCTTTAAACATAAAATTCTTCCGTCACAGTCATCTCTACCTTAAAGCACAGTCACCTGTACCACCCCAGCCTCCACTGTCTTCTTGATTAAGAAATTGGGTACCGGACTCTTACTTTCTGAAAGAAAGTCTCTTGGAAGTTTCTTGAACTGCCCATGGGTCTGGATATTCTGTAAATAAGGGCCTAGAAAGAGGCACCCTGCTCACCTTTACTCTTTTCTCGTAGCAACTTCCCATTGTTTTGATGAGGCAGCCAGCAGGTAGGAAGGTGGGCACAGTAACTCCAGTGAGAGCTCTTAATCGGGCAATGACTCATTATTGGGCTTCGCTTGTGACTCAGCTGGTAAAGAATCTGCCGCAGCGAGGGAGACCTGGGTTCGATCCCTGGGTTGCGAAGATCCCCTGGCAAAGGGAAAGGCTACCCACTCCAGTACTCTGGCCTGAAGAATTCCGTGGACTGTGTAGTCCATGGGGTCACAGAGTCAGATGCGACTTCCACTTTACTGACTCATTACTAACACAGACCCTGGATTCTTGGCTCCACGGTTGTTATTTGGGGTAGCAGTAGGGAAGAGCAGTGTCTGTGAAATCATTCTTCCCAGTTTCACCTTTTTTTAAAACAGGAGGTGCCTTTTTGAAATTTCACTGCTTCGTTTTCCAAAAGAAGGAAAGCAGAGGCTCTCTGAAGACTAATCAGAGGAAAGAGAATTAATGTTTAGCATAGTGAACCGAGGGACTTCCCTGGTGGTCCAGTGGCTAAGCCTCAGCAGTCCTAATGCAGGGAGCCCAGGTTCGATCCCTGGTCAGGGAACTAGACTCCATAGGCCCCATCTAAGCGTTCCCATGCTGCAACTAAGACTGGCACAGGCAAATATTAAAAAAAGGTGGGGAGGGAACACTGAGCCGAGTGTTATGTCGTCCTGTCCATCCCTTGGTGGCCGTGGGGAATGGCTCACGTAAGGGCATCTGGAGGGACACGTGAAGGTGCCCCCTCAGGATGCTGTCTTCGGCACGTGCTGCTTTTCTCTTCGGCCTTTTCAGCATTCATCCCATTTGTTGTTGTTCAGTTGCTAAGTCACGTGCGACTCTTTTGCAACCCCATGAACCGTAGCCCGCCAAACTACTCTGTCCGTGGGGTTTCCCAGGCAAGAATATTGCAGTGGGTTGCCGCTTCCTTCTGCAGGCATCTTCATCTCATTACTGGAATGTAAAATAGGTTTCAGGCAGGTTTACTTTCTACCTAATCTTTTAAGAATGAAGCTAGGCTATTGGCCAAAGGGAAGTGATTGTACCCTTTTTAAAGACAGGATTGAGAATAACTTTTTTATTCCTTAGTTAATGAACTCTGGTGCTGGAGTAATGTTATCATGAGTTAGTATTTTAGGGGGAAAAAAAGGGATACGACCACGTGATTTAAGAACCTCCACTTGGCTGTTTCAAGAACACTGGCTTTTCAGTGGGCAGCTTGCCAGTCCTCCCTGGCCAGCTGTTCATGGTAGTCAACTGTTTTGGAACATGAGCGGTATTGTAATTAGCAATGAGGAATTCTGATTTGAGAATCCAGAATAGCTCTAGATTTTGCAAATAAAAGACAAACATCTCATATTTTAAGTGGGATAAGCCTTTACAAATAAATTTGCCTCCTCAAAATTACTTTTAATTAGTACTGATAGTGAGAAAAATATAATCATTAAATTATTAAGGAAGACCTGAAAAAAAAACTTGCTTTTGACTTCTTTGTCAAAAATGTTTGACGACTGTTCATCTATCTTCCCTGGCTGTACATCTCCCCAGGAGACTTTGTGTTCCAGCATTCCTGAGTGACACGAAATCACACACCAGAGGGTTTCCCGGAGGCTTGGCCCTTTTGTGACAGGATGGTCTGTGGACTTCAACCCTTTGATATATGACTTCCTCTTTCATTTAGAAAAGGAAATAACTGCTCCTCTTTTGAATGATTTTTAATTAAAGATTTTTTAAAAATCTATTATTATTTATCCATGAAGGGAAAAGTGAGTTGCTTTTATAAACTGGTAGTTAAATATATTAGATGGTTCATGACTGGCATTGAAATGCTCTATGTTTTTTTGTTTTAAGTGTTTCAGTGTTTTAATAGTTTAAATTTTGGTAGAGCTTTTTGGAACCATTAGTAGAGTAATAGCAGAAAAGCTGAGAATAGTAGCTTTAGGCTAACTGTATTGGTAATTTCAAAGAGTAATGGACTCCATATGAGCATCCAGAAATACCACTCTCAGCAATTAAAGTACTTAATATTTTATTATAATCTAAGAGCAGTTTCCATTGGGAGTAGATTAATAAATGTGTGTTTTCTTTGTTTTTCCTACAGGAAGGAACTTGAAACCTTCAAAGGTAATTTTGTGTTTAATTCTTCATTTTAAAGTAGATGAGAGTTAATTGATGTCAGATGTTTTCTCTTGATGATGATAATGAAAGAATGCATTCCTTTTTCTTTAAATCAGATAGTTTACATCAGAAAATGCAAGTTTGCTTAATACTGTTTTTGTCAATTTAGTTAATCATGGTGGTTTTGATATCAGCTGTAACACATGTACCAAGTGCGAGTTTCTGCTAATGGCATCACAAATAGTATGTTAGGATGCCATAGTGCGGACTTAGAGGTTGTTGAGAATCATAGTTGGAGAAGATTCTGGTTTCTGTTGCGTAGAGAGAGTCTGGGCCTCACGGAGACGTGATGGTGATAGAGGTGGCCTTGCAGGCAACCCAGAGTCGCCCGAACTGCCTGCGAGGTCCTGCTCAGCCACCATCTTGTAACTTTGGATAAGTCTCTTTACCTTTTTTAAGCTTACCTGTAAAATCGTAAGCTTTGCTGAGCTATATTCTGAGATACTAAAAGTGCCTAGCATTGCTTTTTAATTTTAGGGAACTTTTGCAAGTGAGCGTGAGAAATAATTCTTAGTCGTGCTGACTCTTGGAAACACTCATGAAAAATAGGGAAAACCACAGACTTTCAGAAGCTCAAAGCCCTTCCAGCTTGCCACTTTTCAATTACGCTTTAGAGGTTGAGCAGTGAAATTTCTATTCACAGAGAATTTCAGTAACTGAGAAGACTCTGAATTGTTGTTTATTATGTTTCATTTATAAACTAGTATTGACTTTTTTGAGTTACTGGTTAAAGATTTTCCAGAACATTATTTACAGTCGAATTGTCTGTGTGATCTGTTTGGATGTTTTAGAGAAAACAACTAATACTTGAGAAAAAAGGTATAAAGGCTTATTCCTGCTACATCTGTTATTAAACCATCTTGACTTGGCTAGGTTTCTATTTGGCTGCAGTTATAGTGAATGATTTAGTTCGCCAGTTTGTTGAGGGCTGTGTTAAATGACATGATCTGATGTATTATCATGGTTATCATTATTCTTAATCAATTTGTGAGCCACAACTCATGTACATTATTTTTCATCACAATTTTAAAATAAGATGTGAAATCCCCATAATGTTATTTTCTCTCTCCTCCTTTCTCTTAGTCTACTTGCGTCTTATACTGTATTGGGGGAAGAAAAAAAAATCAAGTTAATATTGAAAGACAGGCAGAAACTCAGATTATGCAACATGTCAACTTTGCTTGCATCTCAGTACTGAGGCTTTTTTTTTTTTTCGTTTTGTGTGACAGTATTCCAGAAAAAGAGGAGACCAGCAGTTTGCAAGAAGATAGATGGTGTTATGTATTACCTGATAGAATAATTCAGTTCATGCAGAAATATCTTGTTTTCACATGTATCTGTAATTATGTGCAACATTTAACAGCACATCCAACCCACCCACAGGCCAGTTAAAGCTCTCAATTAGAACAAACCCTAAATGGATTATTGTATCATATCTAGTTTTTTAAAGAACTAATAGTCATTAAAAATTATTTCCTCTTGAGTGTTTTGCTAATACTTCAAAAGTATGTGTAGCCTGCAATAAAAAAATATAACTATTCTTCCAAGACATTACTGGAGAAGAGAATTCATTCAAAGATAATAACTTGTTATTTTTTGAGCATTGCTTTTGCCTTTGTTTTTCCTTTTTACATTTCAGGAAAACAAACAGTATTGCTTCCTCCAACTGTTTTATTCAAGTTGTAGTTATATTTAGAAGCTTTTTGCTAAGTTGGGGAAGAACTAACTTTTCTGTGCAAAATTAGTAACCCTCAAGGTTAGTAACATAGATCAGTGTGATCCACTGAGTTCTGGATTCTTCCTTCTGTACTCCATTGAGGTTAATGTGTTCATCTTTATCTTCCACTTGAGATATCTCTAGCAAATCTCTACAGTATTATTGAGACAGTTCATTATTTGTTTTGTTTTTTTAATATTGGCAGCAGGAAGGTCTTCTCTTTTCTCCCCAATATTGCCTTTCTTTAACTCTTTAGTGTTAGTCACTTGAATATTACAGAATATGAAAAGGTTAAGATCTTTAAAGTCTTAATTTTTAAATTTTCAGTGAGAAGGAACCCCATTATTATAACTACATGTAGAGTAAATAAATTGGGGTGCATGTATATTTTTACGTTAGTTTTCTCCAGATATATGCCCAGGAATGGGATTGCTGGATCATATAGTAGTTTTATTTTTTTAAGGACCCTCCATACTATTTTCCATAGTGGTTATACCAATTTACATTCCCACCAACAGTGGGGATCTTTTCTCCACACCCTCTCCAGGATTTAATATGCAGTTTAATTAAATATCAACATTTAATATGCAGTTTAATTAAATACCAGATAAAATGATAAACCTCCGTCTTAAGGAGAACTGTTTTTAAGAAAATTAAGTTGACTGCTTTGGAAGACCTAACACAGGCAAATAGCTTTTTTAAAAAATTACTGTAAAATGTTAAATTAGAAATTAGAAAAGACTTGGAGGAAAATAATAAAAATTCTGAAAGAGTCCATATACAAATTGTTTCTCACATCTTAAATTCTCGTTCTGTTTTTAAAAATAGGCTGGAAATTTTATCCAGTGCTGAATAGGTGGCTTATACGAGGATTTTTTTCAACCAGTGGACCTATACTCAAAGAACTCAGGAGAAAAGCATGGCTGTATTTTAGGTTAAAGTGTCTGTATCTGTGCTTTTAAACGGCCTTTGCTTTGGCTGCCCTGGGCCGTCACTGCTGTGCCCAGCTGTCTCCGGTGGCAGCAGGGGGGCTGCCGTCCAGTTGTCCTGCACGGGCTTCTCATCGCGCTGGTTTCCCTGGTTGCAGAGCTTGGCCTCTAGGATGCTCGGGCTCAGCAGTTGCCCCCCAGCCTGTGGGATTTTCCCAGATCAGGGACCGAACCGATGTCCCCTGGCCCACCAGGGAAGCCCTTGCATGTGTGTGTTTTTAAATGATTTCCTATGTTAACTGCTTTATTAAAAATTAAATGAGCAGCATGGGATCCAGTGTGTGGTATAAGCGGACATCTGCTGTAATCTCCTCTTTATTATAGCACTGCCCAGCCATGTCAGAAATGTGACTGACAGTGTGAAAACATGCCAGGATTTAGTGGTTATCACTGTCACCAGAGAATGTGGGGAGAGGCGGCTAAGACCAGCCTGAGGG
>SJYC01017581.1:0-41096 GCA_006408675.1 Madoqua kirkii | reverse complement strand
GAGTTCTGGATTCTTCCTTCTGTACTCCATTGAGGTTAATGTGTTCATCTTTATCTTCCACTTGAGATATCTCTAGCAAATCTCTACAGTATTATTGAGACAGTTCATTATTTGTTTTGTTTTTTTAATATTGGCAGCAGGAAGGTCTTCTCTTTTCTCCCCAATATTGCCTTTCTTTAAACTCTTTAGTGTTAGTCACTTGAATATTACAGAATATGAAAAGGTTAAGATCTTTAAAGTCTTAATTTTTAAATTTTCAGTGAGAAGGAACCCCATTATTATAACTACATGTAGAGTAAATAAATTGGGGTGCATGTATATTTTTACGTTAGTTTTCTCCAGATATATGCCCAGGAATGGGATTGCTGGATCATATAGTAGTTTTATTTTTTTAAGGACCCTCCATACTATTTTCCATAGTGGTTATACCAATTTACATTCCCACCAACAGTGGGGATCTTTTCTCCACACCCTCTCCAGGATTTAATATGCAGTTTAATTAAATATCAACATTTAATATGCAGTTTAATTAAATACCAGATAAAATGATAAACCTCCGTCTTAAGGAGAACTGTTTTTAAGAAAATTAAGTTGACTGCTTTGGAAGACCTAACACAGGCAAATAGCTTTTTTAAAAAATTACTGTAAAATGTTAAATTAGAAATTAGAAAAGACTTGGAGGAAAATAATAAAAATTCTGAAAGAGTCCATATACAAATTGTTTCTCACATCTTAAATTCTCGTTCTGTTTTTAAAAATAGGCTGGAAATTTTATCCAGTGCTGAATAGGTGGCTTATACGAGGATTTTTTTCAACCAGTGGACCTATACTCAAAGAACTCAGGAGAAAAGCATGGCTGTATTTTAGGTTAAAGTGTCTGTATCTGTGCTTTTAAACGGCCTTTGCTTTGGCTGCCCTGGGCCGTCACTGCTGTGCCCAGCTGTCTCCGGTGGCAGCAGGGGGGCTGCCGTCCAGTTGTCCTGCACGGGCTTCTCATCGCGCTGGTTTCCCTGGTTGCAGAGCTTGGCCTCTAGGATGCTCGGGCTCAGCAGTTGCCCCCCAGCCTGTGGGATTTTCCCAGATCAGGGACCGAACCGATGTCCCCTGGCCCACCAGGGAAGCCCTTGCATGTGTGTGTTTTTAAATGATTTCCTATGTTAACTGCTTTATTAAAAATTAAATGAGCAGCATGGGATCCAGTTGTGTGGTATAAGCGGACATCTGCTGTAATCTCCTCTTTATTATAGCACTGCCCAGCCATGTCAGAAATGTGACTGACAGTGTGAAAACATGCCAGGATTTAGTGGTTATCACTGTCACCAGAGAATGTGGGGAGAGGCGGCTAAGACCAGCCTGAGGGAGTGTGATCCCACTTAATGCTTTGTCCTGGGAAGCAAAGCCAATCAAGGATTCAGGGCCAGTGAAAGTGAAGTTGCTCAGTTGTGCCCGACTCTTAGTGACCCCATGGACTGCAGCCCACCAGGCTCCTCTGTCCATGGGATTTTCCAGGCAAGAGTAGTGGAGTGGGGTGCCATTGCAGTAAAGCCGGTGAAGGATATAGGGCCAGAGCACTCGTCAAAACTGTCCAAGACAGCTCTGTGGCAGGAAGGCCCAGAGAGGAGAAGGCTTAAAGGAAAAGTGGCCATCAGTGCTAGCAGTGGCGTAGGAAGGTTGAGCAGAATGGGGAAATCCCATGGGAGTTGACAGTGAATGGTGGTGACCTGACAGAGCTCTTTGTAAAGGGAGACTCCAGATTGCAAATCAGAAGCATGTGAGGCATTTAGGAAAGAAATGAAAAGGTCACTTGAGATGGAATCAGGGTCAAGGTCAGGGAAGAAGGTGAAGTTGAAGATGTTAAGGACTTGATTAAGATCTAGAGAAGATGGAGAAAAAATACCCAGATAGGTTGTCCTTGGAGAGGATCCCAAGGATATCTCTTTTTCTGAGACTTTAGAGAAGGAAAGGATGGCAGGTCATAGGGGAAATATCTGTGGAAGGAAAGACTGTCTGAACTTGCAAGGCTAGGCTCAGAAGTAGAAATATAAACCAAAACAAATAATGCTTTGCTTAACACAAAGCTGGGAATTAAAGAGCATATACAGTGGGTCAGCAGAGCACGGTGATCTTGGGTGCTAATGAGGTCATGACTAGAATGGTTGGCGATGGAATTCAGGCCGGAAAGGAGAGACCGGAAGAGACCAAATGAGCAAGATACGAGGTACCTGGGATGGTGTTCCCCTTAAAGATGGAAAACACTTGAGTGGTTGTGTATATGGTTGACCACGCTTCTTGTGGTCAAATAAAGAATTTAAGTTTGACATCGTTGAGAAAGAGCAGTTCCCAGTGATGGTCATGGCTAAATTTGAGTGAAAAAGAAGGCATAAAATGACAATGTCACCTGACTTGAGAATTCTGAGGCCGTTAGGAGTTGCGCTTATTTGAGTGACTCGGATATGGCTCAGTAGCTACAGCAGGTCATGAATTTAGATGTGACAGATAGATGAGAACTTGGGTAGAACATGTTGGGTCAATTCAAGAGTTAGCTTAACATGAAAGGCAAAAGTCTTCTGCTGCCATTTGGCAATATTTAGGCAATGGAGACCCAGGTTGAGTAATACCACTGTCCTCTGTCCTCAAGGGGCTAAAGCACCATGGCAAAGCTTCTAGGATAGAAAGGCAAACATATATACAATGACAAAAATATTAAAATAGAAGTAAGCACACTATGGTGGGAGTAATCAGTCTTTTAGAGAGAGGCACTTGAATGCTGACCTGGCAGAAACAGACAATAAGGACATTCCAGGAAGAGGAAAGAATAACTGCGAAGGTGCGGGGACGTTTGTCTTACTTCAAGAGCACAAGTTAAGATTTAACTTCTTGTTCAATGAGGAGACTACAGTTAGTTAGTGCTGAAGCATCTGGTGCGTGGGTACAGTAGTGGGGGGTGAAGTTGAGACGTGGGCAGGGCACACATGCCACACAGCTTGGATGTCATGCCGAGGAGCGTTGGCTTTTTCCTTTGGCCTAGTGGTCTCCAAAGAGGCCCATGAGTATGCAGAGTAATGTCAGTAGTGGTGAAGAAAACTGGAACTTGTTTCTTTTTTTATGTCATCCTTTTATAATTCAATTTTTGTGCATATTCTATAATAAACTAGGACAGGTATTGATGTATATGTTACATCAGTTCAGTTTAGTCGCTCAGTCGTGTCCAACTCTTTGCGACCCCATGAATCGCAGCACGCCAGGCCTCCCTGTCCATAAATATACCTATTTGGGGGTGCATGTTAAACGCTTTTGTTCATGGCAAGACTGTTCAGCAGTCACTCTTGTGGCTGAGAGAGATGAGGTAGGGATGGGAGAAACAGAAGCTTCACTTTAGGGTAACAGGAGGCAGTCTGCAGTATAGAGCAGGTTTTCTGGGATCACAGGTTTTCTGAAGACAGATTGGTCAGAGCAAGAAGGGTTAGTTGAGAAACTACTCCATAAACTTGAATGAAGGCAGTGGTAGAATGGAGAGAAAGGCCCAGATTCAAGAAGTAAGAATTTCATCACTCTTGTGAGAAGTCTAGGATGACTGGAATTCTGGCTAGGACATGTGGGTGGATTTTTCTTTTACCAGGAAATGTAATACGGGTAGAAGAGCAGATTTGGAAGGGAACCATAGTGGATTCTGTTGGTTTTGGTAGGAGGACGTACAGTATCAGTTGATTAATGATAATAATCAGTTTATTAATGTAAGCAAGTTCCCAGTAACCCCACAAAAGTCCAGTTTGATATTTGATAGAGAAATGCTTTTTAAAATGTTTTATTGAGATTTCACTTTCATATCACAAATTTCTTTCATTTTTAAGTGTACGATTCAGTGAATTTTAGTAAATCTGTAGAATTGTGCAGCCATCATCAGAATACAGTTTTAGAACATTTTCATCACCCGTGGCTGTTCCTTTCTGCCTCTCTGCGTTCGGTACCCTTTTGTGTCCCCAGCCCCAGGCAGTCATTAATCAGTTTCTGTCTCCATAGACTTTCCTTTTCTGGACCTTTCATACGAATGCAGTCGTGCGATGCGATGTATTTTTGCTTCTGGATTCTTTTAGTCCTGTTAAATTTTTGGAGTTCATCCATGTTGTAGCATATATCAGTAGACGATTCTTTTTATTGCTGAATTAATGTCCCATTGTATGAATTTATTGCAATTCATTTATCCTTTCACCGGTTTATGGACATTTGGATTGTCTCCAGTTTGGAACTGTTGTGAATAGTGCTGCTGTAGACTTTCATATGCAAGTCTGTGTGTAGACGTATCTTTTCATTTTTCTTGGGTATATAACTAAGACTGGAGTTTCTGGATCATATGATATGGTTGTGTGGTTTGTGTTAGTTGCTCAGTCATGTCAGATTCTTTGTGATCCCATGGTCTGTAGCCCGCCAGGCTCCTCTGTCCATGGGATTTTCCAGGCAAGAATACTGGAGTGGGTTGCCATGCCCTCCTCCAGGGGATCTTCCCGATCCAGGGATGGAACCCAGGTCTCTTGCATTGCAAGCAGATTCTTTACTGTCTTATCCACCAGGGAAGCCCTATGATAAGGTTATACTTGAAACTGCCAAGCTGCTCTCTGCAGCGGTGGCACCAGTTACATTCCCACCAGCTGTCCAGGGGTTGTGGTTTCTCCTCACCCTTGTCAACACTTGATATCGTTGACTCTTATGTCTAGCTCTGTGATCCATTTTGAGTCAGTTTTTGTGTCTGTGTGATGTAAAAGTCTAAGTGTTTTTGCTTTTGTTTTTCACCTATATCCAGTTGTCTCTGAACTGTTTTTTGAAAAGATCCCCCCCCATTCCACTGAACCGCTTTGGCACTGTCGCAGGAAACCAGTGGCCATGAACGTAAAGAAGAGTATATTTCTGGACTGTCAGTTTTGTTCCTTATTGTCAGAACCACACCGCCTGAATTACTGTAGCTCTTGTAATAAGTCTGGAAATCGGGAAGTATAAATCTTCGAATTTTGTTCTTTTACAGAATCATTTTGGCTATTTTAGATCCTTTGCATTTCTGTATAAATTTTAGGATCATTTTGTCTGTTTCTACAGAAAGAAAAAAAAAAGCCTGCTGGGATTTTGATAGGGATTGTGTTGAATTTCTAGTTCAGTTAGGGGAGAATTACTGTCTTTATAATATTGTGTCTTCCAGTCCATGAACATGGGTGCATCTTGATGTGTTTGTAGCTTTGATTTTCCTGAGCTGTGTTCTGTTATTTTCAGTGTGCAAAGTCTCACTTCTTTTGTTAAATTTACTCATAAATATTTTATTCTTGCTGAGTGAATTCAGTCTTGAGCATATTAAATCTGAGAGATGTCCAGTGGGTTGCTGGATGTCAGGAGAGAGACGTGAGCTGGAATTGGGAGCAGGCTGACCTGGGTGGGGGTGGGGAGCCTTGGGTCTGGGTGCAATTGCTCCGTGAGACCAGGCAGAGGAAAACAAAGGGTAGAAGTCTAGGAAGCGCTAGAATTCACCTGACGGCCTAAGAAGAGAGCTAGCCCCCCTCGCCGGGGCGGAGTACAGTCAGCTGCAGAGGTGGGGATGCATGTCTTGGGGCGTGTCTCAGGGAGCGCCAAGCAGTGCCACGTTGTTACAGAGAGGACAGAAGGGAAGATGGTCTGAGAAGGGGCATGTGCTCTGTCAAATAAAGTTCACTGGTGACGGTCCTGGGCGCGATTTCAGCAGCACGGGGGTTCCCGTGTGGGCAGGGAGGGGAACCCCGCTGGCGGAGGACAGGGGCCAGGGGGAGGTTCTGTCGCGTTCCCATGTGACCCGAGTGCCTGGCACGTTGGCACTGACTAAACATTTGAGTGAATGGGGAGCAGAGCGGGACTTTCAGAATCACAGGCTTAGGGGAGGAGAAAAGAGAGGAGAGGCTGGAGGGGAGGAGGGTTTATGGATTCCTGAGAAACTTGAGTGCCTTTGTGTGAAAAGGGGGGATGGAGAGGCTGCAGATGGGGAGGGACTGAGGGCGCGAGTGGCTGACAGTGAAGCTGTGATACAGAGAGGGCCACGGCGAGGGGGCTCGGAGCACACGACTTCGAAACAGGAAGAGACTGTCGACAAGTATCTGTAACTATTGGCATTGTGAGGATTTGAGATACTTATTAAAAATGCATAGCACCTTCCAAGCTACCAGTGTGTGTGGCTGAATTCAAGGAACCTTTAGGCTAAAGCTGTGCTGAAAGTGAAATGGGGGGGAGTTTAAAGATACCTGTGTGTTGGGAGGCAAGCTGTATTCCTCGCCTTTATCTTAATGCTTGCAGAGCGCTGGGTCTCTTCTCTCGTCTGGCATGTTGTCACTAAGGCGTCTTTGTGCCTCTGTGACGGACTCAGACGGGTCTAGTGTGCTTTCAGCCTCTCCCCACCTCCTGAGCAGCACTTGGTATGGCCCCAGATCCGTGCACACATCTTTGCACACCAGAGCCCCCAGAGCTGGCGTTTGGCTTTTATAGAGGCAGTAGGTTTGATACAGGGCTGCCGCAGTCATCATCAGAAAACTGACAGGCTTACTAGAATTTCTTTGGAAAAACCTGCTTCTGGCTCCAGCCTCACTTCCTTTGTTCCACTCCCAGAAGATGTACAGCAGGGGAGCTGCCTGGTAAACTGGAGGTTTCACTTGACCAGCCTGAGCTTCTGCTCAGTTCTGCTTGCTCAGTGCCCACATCCATGTCATCTCCAGGAGTCACCGAAAATAGTCAGAGGAATCCCTGTAGGTGGAACTTTACTTTATGTTTTTTTCCTTCACTGCTTTTCTTTAAAATTTTTCTTCATGCTTGGGTACATTGCAGTGTTTGCATGGTGTGCAGGTGATTCACTAAAAAGCAGAAATAAAATTTCAGCTTGATTGGAACCTCTAATCAGTAACATGTTAATGAAAGCATTATTTGTTTCTTTATATTAGAAAGAAGTGATAGTCACTATAAATTAATACTTAAACCAGTGGGAAATGCTTCCTGGCAATCTGGGACTTGGCTCTTATAATTCCATGTCTTAGCCCCGGATGAAATTCGGGTGAAATTCACCAGTCGTCTTTATGAGGCAGCACCTTTATAATTGAAAGACAAATATAAAATGCCAGGCATTAGAGTAATGAGTCCATTTCTGACGTACAGCTCCGTAAAACCAACTCAGCATCTCTCGCTGGGGGTATGTGCATTTCCCAAGAAGTGCCTACTGTAGTTACACACGTGAGCCGGAGCCAACACGATGTGAAGTTAAAGTTCCTCCCGTGCCGCTGTGTTGGGTTCAACTAAAATGGCTGATTTTCCAAATGGGTTTTGGAAAGGTAATAATGCTTCATACAGATTAAAACCTCTATGTTATTTTCCTAATTTTACAGAATTTTGGTGTTTCCTGTCATGTGTTGGTAATGGTTTTGTGATATTTTATTTTAATAAATGGCACATGTAAGGATAATAAACTTGTGGAATTTACTGCAAAAATTATACCTTAAAAATTAACTAGTAGCCTTTTTTTTTCAGTTGAGAATTTGTTTTTCTACCCATGGAGATTACTGAAGAATAATTTTTAATAATTATTGCATTTTTAAAAACTCCATATTATGCCTCTAAGGTGGCACATGTTATGATAACATGTTATATATCATTCCCTGTCAGATGGATCCCACTTGTTTCTAAAGGGAAAAAAATGAAACAAATATATGTCGTCTGAGCTTTTCCTTACTCTATTGTGATTTTTCTGTCTCTGAGATTACATGTTAAAGTTGAACTTGAATTAAAAGATAACTTTCTTCTCCCTTTCTTAAGTCTATCTTGCATATAGTGTGGCAGACTCTTTAAGCTCAGAGTAGACACATTAATCAAAGCAAAATCATAGCTCAGGAATTCATTCAAACGCTGGAGCATTCATGAAACTCTAACCTGAAGTGTTCCTGCGTTCTCGGTCATTGTTTGCTAAGTGTTCAGGAATAAACTGGTAAGAACAGAGTGAGAACCTTAGGGCTTATTTTTTAAAGTATTCATCAGTAATATATGATAAATGACACTTTCTCCTCTTCCCTCAGTTACACTGTCTTAACATGGTGGTTGTAAGTAAATATTTGAATGTAGATATAATCTGGTATTAAATTTATTTTTAAAAATTCTTTAAGAAATTACTCTCTGAAAATCTTGACTTCTTGGTGAATATTGGCTAGATCTTTTTTTAAAAAAAATCTGCTTCCTTTTTTCCCCACATGTCAATATGTGTTAGTGTATTAAAAAGATGGTTTATATTATATAGCTTAGTATTTTAGTAAAGTTAGTATCTATATCCTAGGGTACAGAAATATTCATATCCTGCCTGTTGACTTTGTCTCTAAGTCAGTTTATTTTTAAGACCTAGTTGATTCTTTATTCTAATAACTGTCATAAGATGTTACACTGTGGCATGACCTAGAACTCTCAAAGATGACAGTTTACATTGAAGAGGATTGTAATTCTAACAGCTTGGGTAGATATTAAACTGCAAAAAAGTGGAGCCTTGCTTGATCAGGGTTGTGGTGCTTAATGTTACCTTTCTGCACTTTCTTGTAATGAGTATATAGCACTCTTCTGTAAACAATAATTATAGCAATAGAGTCTTTTTAGAAATGTATCAGGACGACTTTCCGTTGTATATCATGTGTGTTTGGTATCATGAATAAATACAGCTGTTCTGTTTCATTACCTTTTTGCTGGAACACTGTATAAACTTGACAGCAAAAATTATACCTTTCAGAAAAACTAGATTCCAGTAAAACTAAACTCCAGCACCACGAAAGAAGAGGTGAGTGAAGATTTTACCTGTCAGGCTCAAAAAGAGAGTTTATCTGTTGAATTCGTATGAAGCCTTATGATTTTCTCCTAGTTTTTTGAAGGTTCGTGCTGGAAAAATAACCTAAAGGGTCTTGGAGCTCTGCTGTTTAAACTGTTTGGGCAGGTGATGGAGTTAGCACTTTCTCAGAAGACTGGTCCATAGCTAATGATTTTCATGGATTTCCAGGGCCAGTCAAGTGGCTGGCTGAGCCCTACAGGAGAGCTGTCGAGTCTCCAAGGCAAGTCAGCCCTGGCTTTCCTTGGAGAGATGTGCTCATGCCGTAAACAGAAAGAGATGCTGGTGAATTGTTCTGTTCATGCTTCTGCCCACTTTCAGGTGGGATTTCAGTGCACTTAGTGGTCTTGAGTGAGGATGTTACATACTAAGGATATCAAATTGTTGACATATGTATTGCAGGTATTTAAAATCTCAGCTTGGTTATTTGCCTTTTAATTTTTTCTGCTTTTTTTCTTACACATGGAAGTTTCATATTTTTATGTATTCAGGCAGGTATTTTAAAATGACATCCTCCATTGTTTTTATGCCTAAACAGTTCTCTTCCAATCCAAAGAAATAAATGTCAACTTGTAATCTCTTCTAGCTTTTATTCTAGCTTAATTATCATTTGCTGATTTTACTCTAACAAATTTGGAACTTATATTGATGTATAGCGTGAAGTAAGCATCAGTTTTTTGCTGTAGAAGTAATTAATTTTTCTAGTACTATGAAATCATCTTTGCAGTCCTCAAGCTCTTATTGCCAGACTTTGTTGGCTACACTTTTAAATTTTTGTTTATTGATTTTTGGTCGTGTTGGGTCTTCATTGCAGGCGGATTCTTTACCACTGAACCAGTGGACCTTTCTCTGGCACTTTCTCCCTCTTTCTTCCTGCATCATCTGCTGAATCATTCCAGCACTTACTCTGAACTGTAAACTTCTTATTTGGTATTGGAGTATATAGCCAATTAACAATGTCGTGGTAGCTTCAGGTGAACAACAGAGGGACTCAGCCATAAATATATGTGCATTCTTTCTCTCCCAAATCCTTCTCCCATGCAGGCTGGCATGCAACATTGAGCAGAGTTCAGTGTGTGCTGTACAAATAAAGAGGTCCTTGTTGGTTATCCATTTTAAAATATAGCAGTACGTACATGACGTCCCCAAAGTCCCTAACTGTCCCTTCACCCAGGCAACCACAAGTTTATTTTCTAAGTCTGTGAGTCTCTTTCTGTTTTGTAAGTTCATTTGTATAATTTCTTTTTAGATCCCACATATAAGGGATGTCATACAGTGTTTCCTCCTCTCTGTCTGACTTAACTTCACTTCAGTATAACACTCTCGTGGTCCATCCCCGTTGCTGCAAATGGCGTTATTTCACTCTTTTTGATGGCTGAGTAATATTCCACTGTGTACATGCACCACATCTGCTTTATCCACCGCTCTGCCAGTGGGCGTTTGGGCTGCTTCCGTGTCTTGGCTGCTGTAAACGGTCCAGCACTTACTCTGATGTTCCCCGTGCTTCACCCTATTTTTCTGTCTCCTTTGCCTCATTGTCCTTCCTACCCCACCCATCCCAGGTGGGAAGAATCTCTGGGCTGCATCCTTGGGCCTTTTCACTCCCCGTTCTGTGGTCTCATCTGTTCCAAGGCTTTAAATACCATCTGATGCTCATGACTCCCTGATGAGATGGCTCCTGACCTGCCTCTCCCCTAAATTCTAGACTGGAATAGCCAACTACCAGCTCAGATGTCTGCAGTGTGCCTACGGAACCCTCAGCCCAGCACAGCAGAGCCTGGTCTCTGCACCCATCTTCCCACCTTCCTGGCCGCTCCGTCATCCCAGTGACACCACCATTCACTCTTCCTGGGGCTCTGACCACGACAGACACGCGACCGAAAAATAAGATGCTGCTCGATCCCTCGCTGGCTCTCTCACCTCACATCTGATTCTTCAGTAAATCCAATCAGCCCAAACTGGATCCCAGATCTGACTGGATATTCCTGTCTCTCTCAGCAGGTCCGAGCTGCCTCAGTCCTGTGTAGAAGCTCCTGGCATCCTCGCCCAGTCCCTGCCACTCCTGTCTCCCTCCCTCCCCACCCAGGATCGCCTTCTTGCCCCAGATACCCTGCAGCCTCTCGTCGCACTAACAGCGCCCTTCTCTCTGCTCGCTCAGCCCGCTGTTTGCCCCACCCCTGACCTCACCTCCTCCTGGTCTTTCCTGGCTCCTCCGTCCAGCCCCGCCGGCCACCCACTCTTCCTCCCGGGGGCTCAGCATGCCCCCCCGTGCCTGGGGCTTCTCCTGAGCCCTCTGCCTGCTCTGCCGCTCTCCAGACAGTGCCCTGGCTCCCTCCTTTCCACTACCTTCTCAAAGGTATCCGTGTTTTCAGTTGTGCGTTCTTCTCTCTCTCCCTTTACCTGGCTTTATGACATACCTTTCTTTTCTTTCTCTTCCGTGGAAACCTGATATACACTTACCTGGCCCTTCTCTGCTGCTCACCATGCACGGAGACAGGGACTGACTCAGGACTCAGCGAGTGTTCACTGGCTCGATGGAGTCCCAGGGCAGCATCCTGTCCCCTTGCCTTCTGGCTTGGATTCCTTTTAACTCTGTCTTCTAAACACTGCGAAGCCATCTAGCTAGCTATCTGAAAATTCAGATAATCAGATAGAATTCCCATCAGTCACATCATGAGACCTGGAAATGGCTCCCAATTCTTCCAGCACCGCTTCCTAGCTTTAGTCACGAGAGCGTCAGAGTCACAGACTTTGTCACATCCAATATCGGCTGAGCTGCTTCTGACTTTCTTTCTCTAAGTCAACTCATTTTAAAGAGAGATTTTAAAATACACTTCTTAGGGAATTCCCTGGCAATCCAGGGGTTAGGACTCAGCACTTTCAGTGCCAGGGGCCAGGGTTTTTGAGCCCTGATCTAGAAACTAAGATCCCACAGCCATGTGGCACAGCCAAAAACAAAAAACAAAAAAAGTTTTTGGTAAAATACTCTTCTTACTATAAATGGAAAACGAGTGTCACTTGACACAAATAGAAACTGCGCAAGTAAATACAGAACTATTAAAAGACTTCTGCCACCACAAATTATTCTGCATGCAGTATTTTGGAAAACTGAGCTTCAGGATTAAGTGCAACCTCTTTAACAGAGTCGATAAGATTCTTCCCAAAAGCCCATGCTTGCCTTTCTAGCTTCGTCACAGTTGTGTTTTCTTGTACTGAAAACTTTGAGGATGTATTACTTGCTGGTTTATCTTGAACCAGACAGTTTTTTGAAAAGTGTTTTTCTCACTGATCTGTTAAGACAGAAAAAAGAAAACACTTCAAAAAGAAAGGCTGTCACACTGAAAGCAATGTTGCCGAGAGGCAAACCTTGCTGGCCGAGCATCACCCGCCTTCCTGCCCCGGGTCCTCTTGGCAGGAGCGTTTCTTCACTGCTACCTACTTTTGCAAGTTCCACCATTTGCACTTTTGTGAGACCAACGTGAAAATGCCAGTCCAGCAGGAAAGCAGCAGCGTGGCGTCTAGGAGGAGCTCCTCTGTGGCCTCTCGCCCGCACGCGTGATGTGGAGAGTGGAGGCCGCTTGGTGAGGGTGAGCAGACTCCAGGCTTCCCTTTCACTCTGTCGTTCCTCCCGCATTCCGACTCCTCACATTTCCCACCAGCGTCAGCAATTACCGTGAGAGGACACTGTGTTCTATCTAAGGAGCATGTGCATTTTCTCACAACTAGGGTAAGAAAGTTTATGTTACAGTGTCTGCCCCCTTTTCTTTTCTCTCTCTCTCTCTCTTTTTTTTTTTTTACAAATTTCACACTGGAAAAGCCCAAAGAATTGTTAGAGTCCATGAAAGTCAGATGGAGCTATGCCTTTAAATTGCTAATTTGGTTGGTGTAGAGTCAAGGGTGAAGATATACTGTTTTCTAGAGTAAAATGGTTCTGTTAGGTTGGCAAAATTTTGTGCTTTGTATTAGGGGAGAACACATAGCAGAAAACTGTGTTTGTAGAATGAACCAGTTTTAAATGATGTGTTCAGAAAAATGAGTACTTAGAGCCCCATGGTGGAGAGCCCTTGACTAAGATCAGAACACCCCCTCCACTTTCTGGGCCGTGGCTTACATTAGGAGAGAAACATTAGAAGGTGTTGCCGCTGACTGGCAAACGGACTTGCATGTTCTCATGTCCAAGTAACTCCTTAGAGTGGCTGCTCTCCTCCTGCTCCCTGACATGCATCTTTTGAGCATTTGGGTGGAATGCTTGCTGAGGGCCGTGCTCTCTATGCAAGAGGATGCTTATTTCCGTGCTTATTGGAGAGCGCAACTGGGCTTCCCCCGTAGTGCAGGGGCAAAGAACCCGCCTAGTGCAGGAGACACAGGTTCAGTCCCTGGGTCGAGAAGATCCCCTGAAGATCTTCTGCCACTCTTGCCTGGAGAATCCCATGGACAGAGAAGCCTGGCGGGCTGCAGTCCAGGGGTTTGCAAAGAGTCAGACACAACTGAGCATTGATATGTACGTTGGAGAGCATGACAGTGGATTCACTTCTGATAATTTTTGGTGAAAGCACTATGCTCTAAGCAGAATGAGATCCACAGTATGAGACACCCCGTGTTTTACGAGTGATGTATCCGCATCTTCCCTTGGGTCTTGGGACCTGAACACCTGCCTCCCCTCACCTACTGAATTTCCTCTGTCTCAGGGGCCTTGGGTTCCCCCACACAACACCTCAGGGCTTGAAGTGATGCTGGTTCCCTTAGTGAACACCCATGCTTGTTGTTCTTGCCATCTACTCTCTGCACACCAGGGATGTGCCCACCAAGGAAGAGCCCGCCAGTGCTGGCATCCCCTGCCACTGATGCAGCGCCTGGCACCCCCCAGGCCCTCAGCCCGTGCTCACGGGAGGGAGAGAGGGGGACAGTCATCCATTTATGCACCATCTCTGTCTTTAACTTTTTGTTTTTGTGATGAGGCAGTCTGCGTGGGTTCTGCCTTGGTGTGTGTGCTCAGATTCTGGAGAACTGCGGGCTTCTCCTGAGACAAGCTCGCTTTGAAGTGCTTAACCACGTGGGTTTGTCATCTTTCTGTTGTGAAGACATTTTTAGCAATAGCGACAGACTATCTTTTATGCTTTAGAATAATGCTGAGAACTTGCATTAACTGCGTAGAGGAGAAGAAACTGTTCACGGAGGGACCATTCTGTTTTTCACTTTTAAGAATTTTGCAAAGTTGACTTTTTTGGATGAGTGTTTTTGTGATTTCTGTTTTCATTTCTTTTGGGTAAACTATCTAGGATGGTGATTGCTTTCTCATGGTCAGTATATGTTTACTTTTTAAAAACTGCCACACTCTTTTGAAAGTGGCGCTTCTGTTTTCACCCCTACCATCAAATATATGAGAGTTTCCGTCGCTCCACATCCTTATTAACACTTATTTTTATCCACTTTTTAAATTTTAGCCATTTTAGTGAGTATGTAATATGACAGGGTTTTGGGGGGCAGTTTTAATTTGTACTTCCTTATTACTAATAATATTCAACATCTTTTAACATGCTTATTTGCCATTAGGATGTCTTCTTTGATAAAGTGACTCTTCAGATCTTTTAATTTCAATACTTATTTATTTATTTGGGGTTTGGATTTTTTATTCAGATATAGTCGACTTACTGTGTTGTGTTAGTTTCAAGTATCAGTTCAGTTCAGTTCAGTCACTCAGTCGTGTCCGACTCTTCACGACCCCATGAATCACAGCACGCCAGGCCTCCCTGTCCACCACCATCTCCGGAGCTCACTCAGACTCACATTCATTCATCGAGTCCGTGATCCCATCCAGCCATCTCATCCTCTGTCGTCCCCTTCTCCTCCTGCCCCCAATCCCTCCCAGCATCAGAGTCTTTTCCAGTGAGTCAACTCTTCTCATAGGTGGCCAAAGTACTGGCGTTTCAGCTTCAGCATCATTCCTTCCAAAGAAATCCCAGGGTTGATCTCCTTCAGAATGGACTGGTTGGATCTCCTTGCAGTCCAAGGGACTCTCAAGAGTCTTCCCCATCATCGAGTCCGTGATGCCATCCAGCCATCTCATCCTCTGTCGTCCCCTTCTCCTCCTGCCCCCAATCCCTCCCAGCATCAGAGTCTTTTCCAGTGAGTCAACTCTTCTCATAGGTGGCCAAAGTACTGGCGTTTCAGCTTCAGCATCATTCCTTCCAAAGAAATCCCAGGGTTGATCTCCTTCAGAATGGACTGGTTGGATCTCCTTGCAGTCCAAGGCACTCTCAAGAGTCTTCCCCAACACCAATGTAATTCAGTTGTGCGTATCTCCATATTGTCCCTAAGTTGTGTCCAACTCTGCGACCTCATGGATTGTATGTACCCTGGCAGGATCCTCTGTCCTCCACTATCTCCTGGAGCTTGCTCAGATTCATGTCCATTGACTTGGTGTTGCTGTATAACCATCTCATCCTCTGTCGCCCCATTCTTCTTTTGCCTCCAATCTTTCCCTTCATCAGGGTCTTTTCCAACGAGTGGGCTCTTTGCCTCAAGTGACCAAAGTATTAGAGCTTCAGCTTCAGCCTCAGTCCTTGCAATGAATATTCAGGGTTGATTTCCCTTAGGGTTGATTGGTTTGATCTACTCACAGTCCATGGGACTCTCAAGAGTCTTCTCCAACACCACAGTTCTACGTAAATATATATTCATTTTTTACATTCTCTTCCATTATAGGTTATTACAAGATAGTTAATATCATTTCCTCCAAAGTTAACTCTTTATGATGACTTATATTAAAAGCTCATTAGCATTGACTTGCTCAGACATGTTATTGATTTGATAAACCAAATTTTTGAATTTATAAAAACCTTTGCTGTAGCTTTTTGTTATTTTGTACCACGTATCAGACATTTCCTATATGGTAGCAGGATGGAAACTTTGGGTATTGAAACTAGACTATAAAATATACCTGGGAAAAAATAGTCAAAGTTAAAAACAAAAACTGGTAACTTTGCTCCAGGGAGGATATACAAGCTCAGTCCTTAAAGCAGACATCCTAGGTTAGCCCAGGTTATGTGTTCCTCTTGGGCACTGGAGCCGGTGCTTGAGAGCACAGAATCCGGAGCCACTCAGAGTGCTCCCTGGGCATGTTATGTGACCTCTCTGAGCCTCCATTTCTTCTTTGAAAGATGAAGATGAGAACAGGACCTACATCCTTGAATTGCTGTAAGGACTAACTGAGTTGGTACATGTACAGGGCTTTCAGCAGTGCCTGGCGTTTACATAAGAGTTAGCTGCTGTTACTACAGAGACGAGGCAAAATAAGTGACCTGTTTTCCATTATTTGCTCTCTCTGTGTTGTACTTGAAAGGCTCAGTGATACAGAAAAAGGGAAGACTCAAGTCCAAATCTCTCTGGGTTACAGAGCTGAGTTTCTGTACATCATAAATACGGGAGGGGTTGTCAGCAGTTCCGCACACGGGCTGGGTTTTTGCATCCTTTTATCACTTACAGCTGCATATCCTTGGCAAAGTGACTTAACCTCTGAGTCTGTTTGCTTACTTGTAAAATGGGAATAATAGTGGTACCTACCTCATAAGGCTTTTATGAGAATAAGTGAAATAATAATAGTACCAGCCATATAATAAATTTGGAATAATGTTGAGCTCTAATTATGAGTTCATACTAATCATAATTCTTATTGATGGGACTCGTAGCTCTCCATTTTGATTAGCCATGGGCTGTCTCTAAATGAAAACAGTGGCAAAGCTCTGTAGATTAAGATACTTGTTCACATATAAATATGAGTTAGCTATTTTTATCATAAGTATATCTTCAGGACTCAAACTTTGGTTTCAGAAACAGTTTAACAAATGGGTGTTAGTAAGATTAAACTAGATATTAAAATAGCTTTTAGAAAAATGTCTTGAAATTACAATATGAAAACTAACAAAATATTTTGAGTTCTAAAACGAACTACTGACTTTTGAGATTTATAGATTTATTCTCTCATCCCTCATTTATTC
This sequence comes from Madoqua kirkii, assembly GCA_006408675.1. Taxonomy (NCBI): domain Eukaryota; kingdom Metazoa; phylum Chordata; class Mammalia; order Artiodactyla; family Bovidae; genus Madoqua; species Madoqua kirkii. The sequence goes on along the minus strand of SJYC01017581.1, from coordinate 24,248 downwards.
TGCTCCTATCGAGTCGAAGTGCAGGATGTAAAGGTGAATAAGACTTCATGTCTGCTAGGAGTTCACAGCATAGCTGGGAGACAGTTAGCAGCCGCAGGACCAGGAGTGAACTGTGGGGTCAGTGCGGGCTGGTGCGGGGTTCTGGGGGTGCCTGCCAGACATGGAAGGGTGCCCAGAGGAAGGCCGTCAGACTCCTTGCAGTCACGTGGCACTAAGCTTGTGGCTTTCTGGGCACCTCTCTGGAAAAAGATCCCACGTGGCTACTGAAACCCCAGGAGCAGTACTTGGCGTGAAACTAGGAGGGAGACAGTGGAGGGAACAAGGGGAGGGAAGCTCCTTCACGGGTCAGTGGTTTACAGTCTTTAAAGAGATTACAGTGAGGTTTAATATGACAGGTAATAGACCTTATCAGTGTCTTAATTTAGATTGACAGTTCTTTGAATAAATTTGAACTGGGACTAGCTGAAATCCTTCATTTGATCAAGTAGACACTTAAAAGAATTATTATGCTTTCCCCACCCCCTTTTTGTTATGGAAGTTATCAAACATGTACAGAATAGAGTATGGTGAAAGTCCACGTCCCCATCACCCTGCTTCAGCACCAGCACACAGCCCGTCCTTTGAAAACAAATTCCCTTATGTGGTATAATTTCTTCCATTAGTATCTCAATGTATACCTCTAAAAAATAAGACTTAACTACAACACCATTATCATACCTAAAGTAATTGTAACTTCTTAGTACCATTAAGATAGAGGTTGTAATGTTAGTTTTTTAGGTTATAAGTGAAATAGAAGTTTCACTTATTAATAGAATAGTTTAAGTCATATATCTCTGTATGTACATATATCTCTGTAATACCTAGTTTACTAATTTCTAGTTTACTAAAAGTATGCTTTTGAATTATTTATTTGCATATTGCATATTCAGTTCACAAACTGCCTTAGTTCACATTAAAATGTTATTTTATGCAGAAACATTAACTCTCTTTAATTGGAAATTTACAAAAGTCTGTGAGCATAGTTGGCTTATGTAAAGTACTCCAAGGAAGAACAGAGTGATCACTTTATAGTGTTTACTCCACAAACAGAATCAGCATGTCTCAGGGATCTGTTGGAAGGGGAAAGAATTTGTAAACTTTTTTGTCTGCCAGTGAGCCCCCTGGTTTAGAGGGTGGAGTTTTGGTGCTTGCCCAGAGAGGAAGCAGCGGGCAGGGCAAACATAGGGCTTGGTTATGGCCGAGAGTCCACGATCCTCACGCATGATGAAACGGCACGTTTGCAGGCTCCTCTGCTTCATCCTCCTTTTGTTCTCTTGGGCAATGAGATTAGGCTACTGAGCAGATTTCTGCTGTTTTTATAATAATTTTTCAAAAGTTGGCCATAAATGTCACACAGAAATTCCAGTAGTGGCCCCCAGTTGGTATTTCAGGTTGCTGCCTGTGCCAGCCTGTAAAATATAGCTAAACACCTGTGGGCCCTTGTTTAGCAGCAGAGGAGGAACAACTCTTTCCACCTTAAAAATGTTATTAACTCTGTTGCTACAAATACGTAGAATTGATTTTTTAATGAAGAAAAAAGGAGATTTTGTTATTAATACTCTATTCAGTACATCAAATAAAAATGTGAGACAGCCAAAGAAAGCATTCTGTACATCACAAGGCATTTTTGAATGGAGCTGGTTTTTGCAGAAAAGTGATTTAAATCCTTGTTTCAGTAAGCCTTTATTTGAAAATAGGAAATCCATTTTCATGGGAGTGTCTCTCGGCAGGCTGTGAGGTGTGGTTTTCTTTTGGCTTCTGCATCAGCTTCAAATTTTAGTTTATTCCCACGAGATTATTGTTAGTAAATCAGGAACTGGTTTAGTCAATCTCTAAGTCAGAGTAGGTCACAATACCAAAATATGACTTGATGAAAGTATGCAATGTAGGAGACCCGGGTTCCAACTCTGGGTCAGGAAGATTCCCTGGAGAAGGGAATCTTACCTTGGAGAAGGCTTACCCACACCAGAATTCTTGCCTAGAGAATTCCGTGGACAGAGGAGCCTGGCCAGCTACAGTCCCTGGAGTCACAAAAAGCCACCAACACTTTCACTTTTGGGCTTCCCAGGTGGCGCTAGTGGTAAAGAACCTGCCACCAACGCAGATTAGACATAAGATGTGAGTTCGGTCCCTGGGTCGGGAAGATTCCCCTGGAGGAGGGCATGGCAATCCACTCCAGTATTCTTGCCTGGAGAATCCCATGGACAGAGGAGCCTGGCAGGCTGCAGTCCATAGGGTCACACAGAGTTGGACATGATTGAAGCGATTTAGCTGCATGCATGGAAAGAGTATATAGCCCATGTATTTTACTTTTAGATTTTTTAATTAAAAAATTAATTATTTGAATTTAAATTACCTTTGTGTTCAAATATATCTTATGGAAAGTGAAATCAGGCTCTTTGGAGATGATACAGCTGGTTTGGCTTTCTGTTTCTGATTAACTGTCTATTTAAAGCTTCAAAGTAAAACCAAATCAATCATTTGCATATCGGTATCTATGAAGGTTATCCAAATGAAAATAAGGTTTGTAAAAGATAAATTTCTGCTATAGTCAGTGTTTGCTGAATCAACAAAGGCTTGTGGCTGTTTCTTTGCTAAGCTTGGGGAAATTGAAGTTGAAAAGATTTTTGCTTTCAAGGAGCCAATAGTCTAGTAGGAAGAGATAGAAAAATAGTAAGACTGGGGGTACAAATGTATCTGGAACAGAAAGGAATCCCTAAGTTGTCTCAAGGCTGTTGGGAAACATACTTGGAAGCCTAGGTTAATGGTCGTTTCATTCTGTAAACCTTAACAAACAGTAAACACTAGAATTCCCTTGTTGCTTGCCTGCTATGTGCTTGGCACTCTGCTTGCCAGTAGGTTCACGCGTATCAGTATGTACATGTTCATATAATAAGTGTATGTACACATGTGTGTATACATGATATACATGCACATGTACAGACAGACACATCAGAGAAGGGAGAGATGCCCTCGTGGAGGGGGGTCCAGCAGGAAGATGGACGGTTTACAAGCAATGGCCGTCATACTCACAGGGACGCAGTTTAGACTGGTGAGGAGGATGGACAGGATGACTATCGTCTGAGCGAGAAGAATGAGAAGGAGAAAACCAACATGTATAAAGGAGGGGGGAGAAATTTCTAGCAGCAGGAACCATGTGTTCAGCGGTTACAAGGAAGTAAAGAACTTGGCAGGTGTGAAGATTGCCGGAGGCTGGAGCCACCACAGACGCCAGACCCCAGAACATCTTACAGAGAATTCGAGAGTTTGGATTCCATTCGTACTGCAAGGGAAGGCTGACAGAGCACGTAGCGGGTGTGTGTATCCGGGGAAGGGAGTAACGTCGGATTCATAGCTTAAAAAGATGCTCTTTGTGACTGTGTGGGGCAATGACTGTTGTTTTCTGGTTAGGCGCATGGGAAGGGTTAAGTTAAGAAGCAGAGGCCAGAGAAAAGGATGAGGGATGGGACTAGGATGGAGGAGACAAAAGTGGATCCCGGGATATTTTGGAAGCAGAATTAACAGAATTTGGAGTAACTAGATATTGCAGAGAGTGGGCAGCTTTGTCATCTCCTCAGAAATGGGAAGACTGAAACAGGTCCTTTGGAACTGGCAACAGGCGGACCATTGGTCCCCACGAGGAGAGCCCCTTCAGTGGCGTGAAGGGGACGTGAGCCATGTTGGACACGTCTTGTTAATTCTCAAAGCAGCCTTAGCGGCCTTGTCCCTGTTTTACGAATTTGAAAGGTTTGAAAGTGGCTTTCTAGGATTACCCAGCTCGTAAGTGGTGAAGCAGGCGTTTGGACACTGTGCTCTTGCGCTCGGAGGCTGTGCTCTGTCCTCTGCTAGGCTGCCTCGTGGAGGACTTGTGTGCTCCCTGTCAGGTCGCTTTGACTTGGACATTCCGCTGACTAACGGTGTTGCGCAGCTTCTCATGCATTTATTAGCTATCCATGTTTCTCTGCTTAAATGACTATGAAGTGTTTGGCCCGTTTCTTAACTAGGTTATCTTACTGAGTTGAAAGAGCTCTGCATTTTGACAAGCTCTTTATCAGATACATGGTTTTTGCCAGTGTTTTCTTCTGGTTTGTGGTTGTTCATTTCCTTATTTATTTATTTTGAAGCATTAAGTTTTAAATTTTGGTGAAGTCTCCTTTATCGAAAAAAAAACAACTGTAATGAATTGTGCTTTTGTTGTCATGTCTAAGAATTCTTTGCCAGACTCGAGGCCATGAGACTTCATTCTCTTCTAGAAGTTTTATCATAGGGTGGGTTTCACTTAATTGTGGAGGTCATGGAATCCTTCTGTGAGGAAGTGGTACTTAGGCTGAGGTCTGGAAGCTGAGTAGGAACTAAAAGGGGAGGGGAGAGATCCCAGCAAGAGGAAATAGCATGTGCAGAGCTGAAGTCTGATGAGATTGTGTCCAGTTTGAGGAGGCAGAGGAAGGAGGCCATTTGGGCTGGGGGCAGGGAGTGGTGCGTGTGAGACTGGAGAGGAGAAGGGTCGTTCAGGCCGCGTGAAGCAGGGGTGTCCAGAGGCTCTCATCAGGCAGGGAGCGACGTGACCATGTTTGCTCTGCAGAATAATCACTCTGGCTGCTGTGCAGGGAAAGATTGGAAGAGGGCTGTTGAAAATCTGACTGACCAGCTAGGAGGCTCTTGACCAGCTAAGTGAGAAATGGTGGTAGCTTGGACCCAGGGGAAGTGGGAAAGTTAGGACTGTTAGGGACACTCGTGGGCTTACCTGCCTTGAAGTCTGCATGGTCGAGCTTCCCAAGCAGGAGGTTATAATAAAGCAAGAGTAAGCCCGTGCCTGTGGCTTCTCCTCTCTTCCCTAGCGGACACCTCTTCTGGGTTCAGTTTCTTTACCAGAAGGAGATAGTCCTAATAGCCCATGGCAATTTAGTTTGAACGTTTTCACTGCTTTCCTTCTACTTCACAAGGTTTTGGAAAAAAAAATTAAGCAGGTTATTCATTCCTATGTCCGTTTCATTAAAAAAAAAAAGTACTTATTAAACACTACACACACATAAGATCAAGTCCCTTTGTTGGAGAAACGTGGTTTATAATCTAGAGTTGAGTAGTCTCAGATGGACCCTCCTGTACTGTTAATTCAGGAAGTTATCAGGGGAAATGTGACTGATTCTGAAGAATATGAGAGAACAATCACAGTGCCACAAACTGTGAGCTCTAACCCACTAATTCAACAAAAGATGATTGTGAGACGTTTTCAGGGACTATAGTATCAACGTGAACTCTGAGCTTTTATTTTAGTTCTAAGATACGAAATGTGGAAGAGTCTTTTCTTTGATTTTTCCAGAGTGTCCTTTAATTGACTCAGTGAATTAATAGAAGCCAATTACTATTTCTCAAAGGGATTACAAAAAAATCAAATTCACTTTATCTTTCAAAATACAACAGAAAGCACTGGGATTTCTAGCCTGATGGTAAGAAGTATCTTACTCAGAAAACTAAAACATATAGATTTTTTTCTACATGCTTCCATTCTGTCTGTGAAATTGATACCTGTGAACAAATTTCCTCTTCTACAATTTCCTAAAGTGTACAGAGAATCCAAAGCTTCTCTTGACTTCAGTTATAGAGAAAGAGAGGTAATGAAATGCTGCTATAAAGAAGGAAAGACAATGTGATGTTGAAATCCCTTTGCTAAGATCATTTTAGCTTCTTAAGGGCATACGTGGTAAATGTAGGACCTTTTAGACCCTCACAATTTAGCAATTCTAGAAAATTTGAAAATATTTCATCTCATGTGCATACCCATGACAGTAAATGGGAACGAATTAGGATTAAGAAGGGGCTTAAAAAAAAAAAGTCGTAAGAAATGAACTGTCAGGTTCTGTCATGGCAATTTAGTTTGAACGTTTTCACTGCTTTCCTTCTACTTCACAAGGTTTTGGAAAAAAAAATTAAGCAGGTTATTCATTCCTATGTCCGTTTCATTAAAAAAAAAAAGTACTTATTAAACACTACACACACATAAGATCAAGTCCCTTTGTTGGAGAAACGTGGTTTATAATCTAGAGTTGAGTAGTCTCAGATGGACCCTCCTGTACTGTTAATTCAGGAAGTTATCAGGGGAAATGTGACTGATTCTGAAGAATATGAGAGAACAATCACAGTGCCACAAACTGTGAGCTCTAACCCACTAATTCAACAAAAGATGATTGTGAGACGTTTTCAGGGACTATAGTATCAACGTGAACTCTGAGCTTTTATTTTAGTTCTAAGATACAAAATGTGGAAGAGTCTTTTCTTTGATTTTTCCAGAGTGTCCTTTAATTGACTCAGTGAATTAATAGAAGCCAATTACTATTTCTCAAAGGGATTACAAAAAAATCAAATTCACTTTATCTTTCAAAATACAACAGAAAGCACTGGGATTTCTAGCCTGATGGTAAGAAGTATCTTACTCAGAAAACTAAAACATATAGATTTTTTTCTACATGCTTCCATTCTGTCTGTGAAATTGATACCTGTGAACAAATTTCCTCTTCTACAATTTCCTAAAGTGTACAGAGAATCCAAAGCTTCTCTTGACTTCAGTTATAGAGAAAGAGAGGTAATGAAATGCTGCTATAAAGAAGGAAAGACAATGTGATGTTGAAATCCCTTTGCTAAGATCATTTTAGCTTCTTAAGGGCATACGTGGTAAATGTAGGACCTTTTAGACCCTCACAATTTAGCAATTCTAGAAAATTTGAAAATATTTCATCTCATGTGCATACCCATGACAGTAAATGGGAACGAATTAGGATTAAGAAGGGGCTTAAAAAAAAAAAGTCGTAAGAAATGAACTGTCAGGTTCTGGGACACGTAGGTTTTTATAAGCAACCTGAAGTACTGGCAAAGCTACCTGAGTGGAAAAGGCAGAGCTGCCTGTTGGCAAGAGCATCGTCCTTAACTGCCTTGACCGTGAGGATAGAGTCCCCCGTGTACAAGGGAAGGCAGGTGTAGGACCGAGGACGGCCTGGCAGTGTGGCAAAGTGCCGATCGGATCACTCTGTCTCTCTGGGGCGCACTGTGCTTCTGTCTTACCCAAACTGAGTGTCTGTATGGTGCCATCACACATAATAGGAAGTTTGTGTTTTTAAGGGTTTAAAAGTCTTATATCTCTATCCAAGGCCTTAGTTCATATGCTAATGTATTCAAAGAATACGGGAAATCCAGGGCTGCTTACTATTTCATATAGTCAATCCAGTTTGTATTACTATACCTTCAGGTAGACTTTTTCATAAGATAGCAAGCTTTGGAGGCTTTTTTGGTTGGTTGGTTGGTTGGTTTTCTCCTCTGCTTATGAAAAATAAGTGATAACCTGAAATTAGTTCTGTTTTGGTTTAAACTTCTTTCTTGAGTGGGTGTTTCCCAAATGCTGTGCCTTCTTACTCCTATCTTGTAGTTAGTCATCCATTTGCTATTTTCACAATCATTCTTAAGCTCCTACTTTGTACCTAGAACAGGGGAAGTTCCCTAAGAAAACAGCATTTCCGTGCAGTGGATTGGTGGGCAAGCCTTCATTCTAAGGAATATCGCCGTTACGGGGAAAGTTCACGGAAAGGACCCTGTCAGTCACATCCCAGCTTCAGAACCCTCTGGGTCTTGTTTTAGGAGTGGTGGCTCAGCTTATGGACTTTTCTTGAAAAAGAATAGGCTTCTTATATACCTTGCTGCTGTGTTAAGTACATATCATCGAGTACATATAAGGGAATTCCCATAATCTCATGTATATGTTGAACTCTTCATCAAAAGGATAAATATCCTAATGGTTGTATGCTTCTGAATAAACTCAGTTCTCTTTCAGTTTCTCAGCCCACTTTCTGTTGTCAGCCCCAAGGGAAAGTTTACTGCCTCATTTTGTAAGTATGAATTTTAAGGAGTGGCTCAGAGGCTGTATTTTATTGATCATTTATGGGTGGCATTATTTTTGGAGTGCCTGCCTGCACCCAGCCCGTGGGATCTAGTTCCATAACCAGGGATTGAACCCAGGCCCCCTGTGTCGGGAGTGTGGAGCCCTAGCCACGAAACCACCAGGGAAATCCCTGGAATGCCATTTTTAACGGTTTACAGGATTCTCGGCCAACTCTTCCGTAGTCCTTGGTAATGGCATTTCTGTATTAAAGTGAATCTTGTTAAGCTCAGGTGTTTTTGAATGCGTGCTGCGCTGGTTTTATGGGCTGATCTAACGTCACTGTCCATTGCCAGGCCCCGAGAGCCAGCTGCAGGCACTCCCGGCTCGTACTCTTGGCCTTGATGGCGGTGCATGTCTCTTCTCAGCACACGTGATGAGATGCCAGTGTTTCCCTTCAGCCGCAGTGCTCTCTCCCGGGCTGCTGTGTCTGTCTTCTGCGTGACTGCGCCTTGAACACCCGGCCTGCTGTGACTGCCTTCCGCGCCTCTACCGGCAAGCAGCCAGTGGGAAGCCTGCTTACTACCCACCTGTGCACATGCCCCTTTTTCCTGCCAGGGTGGTTCCCAGGTCATTCACCACTCAGCCAGGCACTGAGGGCACCAGGTTGAACATGTAGGGGAAACTCTCTCCTCCATCTCTTAGGTTTAGTACCTACACCATGAGCATCAGCCTGACAAAGGACAGATATTTTTTAAATTTGATGGTAGTATTTTAATTTGTGTGTGTGCATGGAGGCCTCCATAGAAAAGAAGTGAAGACCCAGAGCAGCAGTTTATAAACCATTTTAACAAAGGGTATGATAAACTCAGTTCAGTCGATCAGTCATGTCCGACTCTGCGACCCCATGAATCACAGCACGTCTGGCCTCCCTGTCCATTGTGAAGATGTTAACTAGACAAGGAGGGAGAGTTCAGGCTTCCAGAGGTGGCGAACTGTGGGAACTTGAGTGTGTCTCGTGGGAGACAGGGATCGCTGAGTGAGGTTTGCTGCGCAGACTCCAGTGGCTGCCTTCTCTGTTGATGCCTGGTAGGGAAAATGGGGAGCCTGCTTTACAAGTGGAAATTTATACTAAATGCTTCCTGTGCACCCTGCTTTCAGAGAGGGGAAGGCCAAAGAGCTCCCACTTCCGCTGTTTCTATGTCGCCGTTAGCCGTAGCTGGAAATAATCCCCCTGCCAGGGTGGTGTATTTGGGTGGCGTAACCACAGCCCTTTAAAAGACATTGTGTCTGCCCTCAAGGAACCTAGTGTCCGGTGGGGCAGACAGAGGCAAGCGAAACTCATGCCTCAGAGCAGGAGGGAGCAGGAAAGAGCGCCTGAAAGGCCCAGCGTCTGTCAGGGGGGCTGCAGTTGAGCTGAGACCCAGAGGTTGGCTGTGGGGCACCTCTGAGCCAGGGGCCCTGCGGGTCACAGGCAGGGCAGGGGAGACCACATGGTTGGTTGGAGCCCCAGGATGTTGACCACCAGTCCTGGGTAACTGGGGAGGCAGTTTCTCAGCCCTCCTGGGTCGGGGTCTAGTTTCCAGGCTGTTCTCACGGAAGTCCCCACTGTCCATAATGTAGTTGAAGAGAAAACAGGAAGAGCAGAGCATAAGCTAACCTCTGAGCACAGTTTTGAATCAAGACAGTGTGTCTTTGACACTTGGTACTTGTCTCTTTCACTTTCGGGTCCCTCTTTCTCCTGGGTGTTTGTTTCCCTCGTGGCCTCCCTCCTGAGGCCACCAGCATGCTGCCCCGCCACCCCTTTTCTTCACGATGGTCTGTCTTCCTGCCCATTCCCCCTTCTGCATGAGGGATTAGTCTGAGAAAGTATTAGGAAGAGAGCGAGCATGAAACACTGATTCACACTGAATTTGAATAGTGGAAATTTCTAAACACTCCTAAACATAGTGTTCTCAACTTTATCAAAGAGAAATGTTAAGTACGTGACTCTAATGGTGAAATTTCAGGAAGTAGTTCGAAAGGAAGTGAGGAATTTGTTCTGTTCAGCAGGCTGCCCTGTGTGTTGAGCCCCTTCTTCATGCAGCCTCTCCCTCCGCTTCTGGACTCTGGGATCTCGGGACCCATCCCCCGCCACTGCTCCTGGCTGTGCCACCAGCCTGTCTGGGAAGCAGGGAATCCATGTCTCAGCCCCCACCCTGTTAGCTGGCTGTGCTGTGCTTTGTCACTCAGTCGTGTCCGTCTCTTTGCGACCCCGTGGACTGTAGCCGGCCAGGCTCCTCTGTCCATGGGATTCTCCGGGCAAGAATACTGGAGTGGGTTGTCATGCCCTCCTCCAGGGAATGTTCCCAACCCAGGGACTGAACCCAGGTCTCCTGCACTGCAGGCAGATCCAGCTGAGCTTCCGGACATTGAGGGACTTACCGTGGAAGGAGGGAGGGGACCGAGGTAGACATTCCTAGTACTAATTTATTCGTTAAGTCACTCATTCATAAGCCTCCAACAGCTCATAATTGAAAGTGATAAATCCCCGTTTCTAAAGTATTTTCTGGAAATAATGAGGTGTGATGGCTTTCAAGCATGCTGAGATTTGTCACTGACCCTTCCAGGGCCAGAATGTTTCCAACTTAGGGCACAGGAACATTTATAAGTGGCTAGTATCCAAAAGCATGTTGAGCTTTGGGTCTCGTGTGGTAACTATTTATAGTTGAAATATATGCACTCTTCTGTTATAAATATTGTGGGAAATAAAATTCAGAGTCCTTTCAAAAGTATTCCTGAATTCATAGTAGATTTCTGTTGTCATGCATTCTCTCAGTAAATTGTCAGTGAAAGTGCACCCACTCTTAAACTTGAAAAGGTTCGAAACCTTGGTTCTAGATTATAATTTTTCAACTACTTAATTTGAAATGAAGGCAGCACAAGTGAAAACATGTCTGAAGGTAATTGTTTTGACTATTACTGAGTGTTCTTCAGTGTTATTTAGCCTAAAGAAACCTAACATCTGAATTATTCTATCAGCGTAGAGAATCCTTATGCTAATGTGTAACATTACACTGAACCTAATTTTGCTCTCCCAGCATTGCACCGGTGGAGTGTAGGGAAATGCCTGTCCATCCAGTGGGTCCCCTCCCCTGTGGACAGGACAGCTCTTAAGGGGGAGGCGGGGTTAGCCCCATGGGAGCTGGATTCCGGTGTTCTGACCTGGGCTCTCAGGGGACAGGAGATGAAGAGCAGTTCCTCAACTTTGCTTTTTCCTTGTGTCCTGTTAAAATGCAGAAGTCCTGTTAGCTAGCTGTACAACACTGGGAGCTCAACCTGGCGCTCTGCAACACCCAAGGGGTGGGAGGGAGCGCCAAGAGGGAGGGGCCCGCGTATACCTATGGCTGACTCATGTTGTTGTATGGCAGAAACCAGCACAATATTGTAAAGCGGTTATCCTCCAGTTAAAAGTAAATTTTAAAAAACGTTGGTAGGAAAGGTAACACAAGCTACTGAGGGGAGAAATGAGCTTCGCTGTGTAGATGACTCTTTTATTCTTTAAAAGAATATATGTATTTACTTACTTGACTGTGCTGTGTCTTAGTTGTGGCACGTGGGACCTAGTTCCCTGACCAGGAATCAGACCCAAACCCCCTGCGTTGGGAGTGCAGAGTCTTAGCCCCCGGGGCACCAGGGAAGGACCACTCTTATTCTTTGGGGCTGTGTCCTTACTGCGCATCTTCAGAAGTGGCACCTTAGGTGAAAGTATAGATTTTTAAAATCTGATTGCTTTCTAACAGTCTTCTTAACAATTCATTTCATGCAGACACTGGTAATGAAAGCGTCTCACCTCACTCTTGTCAGAGCTGTTTTCACATCGGCCGGTATGCAATTGGATAAAAACAGTATTACATCTTTGATAAAATACCGTGCTGAACAGTTTTTTCTGTGAATTGTCTTTTTTCTACTGAAAAGATTTTATTGAGATCTGATTTTTTCTAGCAGGTTGTTGTTGTTTATGGTAAGAATAATGGCCTTTTGCCGTTTGCGGCAGCTTTCTCCTCAATCTGTTGTTTCCCTTTTCATTGTATTTTTTAAAACATCCCAGAACATTTACTGTTCATGTGACTCAGGATCTTGGGTTTCTTCAATACTGTGTAAGGTCCCTTACTTGTAACTTTAAAGATTTAATTTGGTTTTATTTTTCCATATGTCATTTTTGGTATTATTTAATTCATCTCGTATGCCCTTAAATTGATTTTATAAATAACAAGCTAATTTTCACAATGCCACTTATTGCAAAATGCCTTACTTCCTCATTTGTAAATATGAGGAATATATTACATATATCCAAATATATATAATATATACTGATTTATAATTGTTTAGCATATGATCAACTCTCTATTGGGGGTTTTCCATTCCAATAATTAGCCCATCTCTTTTTGTTTTTCATAATGTTTAAATTGTTGTTTTATGAAGTGTTTTAAAATCTGGTGGGACCTACCTAGGCTTCCCCTCACCCCCTCCTTTTAAAAAATACATGATTAAGTTCTGATGCCAGAATTACTATGAAAAATCCATCAACTAGCTTTTGATTCTTTTCCATACCCATGGCCTTTGAAAACTTGAGATAATTTGTTTGTCCATTAGATTTTGACATTTAACAGTTTCACTTCTTGTGCGAATGTCTGTAACCTGTATTTTTAAATCAGATTATTCATTTCATTGATGCTTCAAAATGTGTTAGCCTGTATTTGGGCATGATAGTTAGTATGGGGAGGAAAAAAGTTTTCCCCTTATCCTCTTAGGGTCCTGGGCTGAGTCTGAAAATTAAAATGGCAACATCAACAGGAGAAAAGTATAGAGGTGAATGTTAAATTTGACATGACTTGGGGGCCTTCATAAGGAAATGAAGACCTGAAGAAACAGTTAGACTTGGGTGTCTTGAGCCAGGTTTGATGAAAAGTGGGCTTTCGGGGAGAAGTGTCGTTAGGACAGAGGCTGAGTGGCCTGGAAGAGACTTCGCCTGCGTGTTGGAGTCTTCTCCGTGTCTTGGGGGAAAGGATGCTCCTCTCCTGTAGGTAGGGGAAGGGAACACCCCCCCACCATGAGGACCCTACTTCAAGGGCACGAGCAGGGGGCGTCAGAGCGAGCGCCTGCTTCTGTTTCTTCAAAGTCTGTATGCCAGGTTCTGAACCCCAACCTTAGTCATGTAGTTTTCATCTCTTCTGCCTCCATTGCCATACCCTTTGTCATATCTCACTGCATACATGTTCTTAATTTTTATTTGTCAGAGTTTATCATTTTAAACACAGGTGTAATGTGACGCTGTGTGCGTGAATGTCTAATGGAGATGATGTCTCTGCAAATGGAAAGGACGAGGACCCGCTGCCCCTAGGTCAGACCTGGGTTCAGGACAAAGAGCAGAGGGTCACATTTTTTGTCTCCTGTTGTATGAAGCCCCAGGGCCTGTATGAAGAGCCAGGGCCTGGTAAGGGATTCCACAGAACGAGAGAATAGCGTTTTCTGATTCTGAAGGCACTCGTCTCTCATCGCTGAAGAGGACTGATGAGGAGCATGGTTGTTTGTGTGTTTTGGCTGCTGCTGGAGACTTTCCTTTTTAGATGACTTTGTAAATATTTAGAGTTCAGGAGAGGACACTTCTCTCATTTCCATGAATTGTGCCAGCTTCCCCATCTTATATTTACTCTTTTCTGTTGTATAAATAGTTACACAGAGTACACAATCTGAATAGCGTGGACGCACAGAAATAGTTCAAGAGCTGTGGTTCTCTGAGTCTGGTTCTTGGACCAGCAGCAGCATCGCCCTGAAATTGGTTAGAAATGTAAAGTCTCTGACCTGACCAGGTACCGGGTCAGAAAGTCAGTGCTGGAAGGCAGTGATCCAGCATCCTCTACTGCCAGCTCTTGAGTTGATTTTGATGACACCTATTATCTCCATCACGCCTTTGAATGAACTCTGTAATAGCTGATTTGACACTTAGACACAGCAGCTGGTTTGTACTTTGTCTAGAGTGTTTAATTGTACTAACAACAACAAACTGTGGAGTTTGGAAGGATTCCTATAGCAATATAAACCTTTCGCATCCTCCAATAATTATTAAGTAGGTCACAACTCTTAAGTAAAATGAAGGAATCTGTCAGATAGGACTTTAAAATTCTAGGAAAGTGTTAATAGTTGAATCTGATTTTTTTTGAAATGTCACTGTCTTAAAAGGTCCTAAATTCCTTACTGCTAATCTGATTTTCAAAAAAAGAAAGATAGGATTTGGGAGACTTCTTCCTGTCCCAATCACAAGTAAGTAAAAATAGAATTATACTGTTTAAGAGCTGGAAGTGACTTTCTTATGGATATCATCCAACCCTATCCCCTTTCTAACAGATGGGAAATTGGAGGCCTGGACGGGTGACCAGCAGACAGCAGTAGCCAGGCTAGGGTCTTCTAAGCTGCCTTGTGCCTGCACTAAAGATAAGGCACAGTTGAGCATTTCTAGCTTCCTGCTCTGAGCAGGCCTGGAACACGCTGTCTCTCTGCAGTGTCCGTTTTGCTGATGCTCTGGACAGTGGTCATTTCCTTCAGGATAATTGATAGAATTGTTTTAAGTGTTGCAGAAGGTTAGATACTAGAATAGTGTCCGTTTCCTGCGACATGGGCTTAGGAAACAGCTGCTGCAGTAGCTGCTCTGAAGGCCTGAACTTTGTGATGTCTCCTTACAAACTGCCACGACTTGTCTGAGTTACTCTGTCTGAAAAACCAGTCATTATTCTAAACTACTACATTTGAGGTAAGAGTTAGCCCTCGTTAGCTGCATGTAAAGGAAGTGTGCCATTTGGTTCTTGATAAATGTGTGTGCATACATGCACGTGCTTGGGTGTGTTGGAGGGAGGGTGAAGGAAAGTTCTGTAAAGTCATTTCACTTGTTTTTAAAAATATGCTGACTTTAACATACACAGAATTTTTTTCCCCAAAGACTTATTTTGAGGAATAAGGGAAGAGCTCTATAACACTTTTGAATATGCATAGAAATAATATATGGTATAAAATAACTGTAAATCTATCTTGGAAACTAATTATTGATGAAGGCTAGACAGAAAACTCTTAAAAGCTGTAGAAACATAGGGCAGAGAAGTTGGTATTTTAAGTGAATATTTAAAACCTACCATTCTAAGACAGTATTAAAGCTCTTTTTGTCCAATCTGAGACAATTTGCATTCGTTTAATGTGAGGCAGAAGGTTGGGGAGACTTTAAAAATGGTTGAGTGTGCCTTATTGTGAAAACTTATTTGAGATAGAAATAAAAGTTAACTGTTAAATGGTAAAAATACAGAAGAGGTGGGGGTTTAAAACTGGAAGGAAATCATGTATATTTTTGTCTTCATCTAACAAGTCCCCAGTTCCTGTGTAGAATTTTTCTAAAACTAAATGTTTTTCTATTTAAATAATAGCAATTATTGAAAGTAATTAAGAGGAAGTTGAGCCTTGTTTCTGACAGACACCTACTCTGGGGAGAAGAAGGGAAAGAAACGATTCCCTGAGTCTCACCAAATGCTGGTGAGGATGTCGAGGCAAGAGGTCACCCAGACCTGGGGGGTGGCAGCCACCATGCCAAAGGCTGGCAGTTCCTCTCAAAACCAAAAGGTGCACTCACTCGCCATCTGACCCAAGAATGACAGTCCTAGGTGTTCATCTCAATGACTTATTTTCATCCGGAAGCTGGTACACAAACATTCATCGTAACTTCCCTCATAATATCCAGGTGTCCTTCGGTGGGTGACTAGTCAAACTTAACTGTGATCCTCCCCCCAACCATGGACACAGCTCAGCAGCCAAAAGGAACAAGTTATCAACATGAGCAACTGCTGAGACGAATCAGGGAAATTCCAACTGAAAAAAGCCAACCTCAGAAGACTATATACCACATGATTTCACTTATGTAACCTTTATGAAATGACATGATCATAGATTTGGACTGGGCTGGGGGGGAGGGAGGAGGGAGGGGAGGGTGTGATTACAGAGGGCCGCAGGAGGAGCCTTGTGGTAACAGTAACATCCTGATGGTGGTTATTCGTGAGCCCGCGTCCCTGGACACTCACAGCCGTGCACACATGACTGGTGAGGTCTGAACAAGCTCTGCGGGGCATACCAGAGCTTCAGCCCTTGGAATTACGGTTTTCTCTGGGTTGTGTGCCCAGGAGGGAGTTGCTGGGTCACACGGTAGTTCTGTATTTGGTTTTCTTTAAGGGACCTCCGTACAGTTTTCCATAGTGCCTGCACCAATCCCCATTCCCTTTCGACACCCTCTCCAGCGTTTATTGTTTGTAGATTTCCTGATGAGGGCCGTTTTGGCTGGCGTGAGGTGGTTCTGATTTGCACTGCTCATTGCAGTTTTGATTTGCGTTGCTCTAATAATGAGCGATGTTGAACGTCTTTTTTATGTGCCTCTTGGCCATCTATATGTCTTCTTTGCAGAAATGGCTATTCAGGTCTTCCGCTCATTTTTTCATTGGGCTGTTAGTTGGATATTGAACTCTATGAGCTGTTTGTATATTTTGAAAATTAATCTCTTGTCAGTTACTTCCAGGGGTTAAAACTGCACTTCTAATGGAGGGGCACAGGTTTGATCTCTGGTAGGGGAAATAAGATCCTGAACGCCTGCTGTGCAATGCAATGGAAAAAAAAAAAGGGGGGGGTTTAATTTTATTCTTAGTCTTAATTATTTATATTGAATGAAAAATGTTCTCAATCTTAAAAATAGGTAGCAATTGCCAGAATTTTCCGTAACTCATATTAAATTTTATTGTTTTCTCTTTTAACATTTCTGTATTAAAGAGACTCTCCCTTTTACCAGAGAGGTTTGTCCTGGTTTTCCTTGTATCATCCATTTCCTTCTTTCCAGCAGCCCTGGGCTTTTTCAGTCATTAACACCTCACTGTCTTGTATTACTTATCAGCTCTGCTAAACGGACTTAGTTGTGGAATAAGTTGAAATCGTTCCTGAAATGAACCTGATGGAATTTTGTGCTACCCTTCCCTGGTGGCTCAGAGGTTAAAGCGTCTGCCTGCAATGCGGGTTCAATCCCTGGGTCAGGAAGATCCCCTGGAGAAGGAAAAGGCAACCCACTCCAGTATTCTTGCCTGGAGAATCCCATGGACGGAGGAGCTTGGTGGGCTACAGTCCATGGGGTTGCAAAGAGTGGGACACAACTGAGCAACTTCACTTTCACTTTATGGCCCACTGAAACATGTAATTGAGAATTGATTACATCTTTGCTGGTAATGGAATTTTTTTTTCTTGTTTTGAGAAATTATCCATTTGAAATTGATAGTGGAGGCTAGAATGGAAGTTGCAGTCAGATAAAGTTTGAGCAATGACCTGGAGTTGAAATCAAAGGGCCTGGGCTGATAATGGAATTAAACGATTACGCCTGACTCCTGGGAGAAAAATGGCAGCATCTTTTAATGTCTTTTTTTTTCATCTTTAGGCTAGTTGTTGAAGTTCTTTAAACCTTTGTCAGGTTTTCCCAAGTGTAATAAATGACATCTTAGATGTGAACAAGCAGTCATTTTTATGTCTTCCAATAGTTATTCTCCCAAATTCAGGTGATATTAAACCTCCAGATTTGAAATACTCCCTGTGTTCTTCCATCATTTCTCCACTCCCAAATGTAGTTGTTTCTTGGCAAAAGCTGAACTGATAATCCTAGAACAACAGCACAGTCAGAACACATCTGCTCGGGCACCTCACTGGGGGTGGATCCGTCGCTGCAAGGACAGTGCTCTTCAGTGTCTGCCGTGTGCTTTCACGACCGTCCTGAGTGTGGAGTAAATGTACTTAGTCCTCAGTGAATCTGGCTTAGAATTCAGCAAAGTGGGAAATGACAAAGGGAGCTTGGGGATGGTTCAAATAACTAGGAACATGTCTTAAACAGTGATTATTTTCCTTTAAGTCATTTTAAGTTTGCTAATCCAACTGTCCTCTACCTTTTGTGAGGGCTGGAATGTGATTAGGTTTCATTCCAACATATTAGACTTAAGATAAAAACAACAAGACTTATCATTGAGAAACATGAGAGAATTGGACTTTTGAGGCAGAAGTCTTGAGAAGAAAGTTTTCAAGTTACGTAATTATACATCTATAGAAAATCTGAAGATAAAAAAGATACTCTTTAATGAAAACCCCTTTGATGATTTCTGCATGGATCTTTGTTTCTGAGCTGCCTATTTTGGAAATTTTTTTAAAGAGTTATTGAACTTCGTTTGAAGTGTTTGAAGCATACTTAATCTATTCAAGGGTTGACTTATTCTAATGCACTTGGCAGTCTTCAAGCATTTGAGCAGACAGGGTGATGGCTGAAGTGAAATAAATGAAAAGACATCCTCTTGAATTCCCTTTTCCCTCTTACAAGTACACTCTCAAATCCTTGCACATTTAATTAAGGGCACTGATAGGGGACTTGTTCTGAAGAGTCTGCACGGGGCTGAGAGAGCTGGGGTGACTCCAGGAGTACAGGATGCTGTACTCATCCAGGTTCATGTCCTTTTCCTAATAGTAACACTGGTCATAATATTAGCTGTCAGCTCTTGGTCAATAGTGTGTGCCTGGTGGTTCTCATGTTACCTATTTAATCCTGCCAACACCCGTATGAAATAAGTTTCTCTCTCCCTGAGGCCCAACAAGGCTCAGTTAGTTGTAGCTGATACTAGACATCCTTGCTTGGGTTTCTTGGGAAGCAGAGCCTGAGACGAGGATTTTGCTACAAGTGGTTTGGGAGGTGATGCAGGGGTGTAGGGGTGAGGGGCCCAGCAGGAAATGCTGACAGAGGGATGCATTGCTGGCCTCCACTGCAGCCCCACCACGATCCCAGGGACATGTTCAGAATGCATCCAGAGTTGCCCACCCAGTGGCTGGGAGGCAGGACGTGCATGCCCTGACTGCTGCCTCCATCCTCAGGCACTCCTCTGGGAGGCCAGCTTACAGGTCCCCTGAGCTTGAGAACTTGAAACACGTGAGGTGAACCTTGAGTGAAGATCTCGTGGGTGCATGGATGAGCTCTCAGAGAAACCAGAGCTGGGCTAAAGGGGGTAGTGTGGCATGCAGAAGCATCTGCTAAGAGGGGAAGGGCCCGAGCCAGCCCCGTGCTCTGTCCAAACCATCTCCCTGTGGGGAGAGAGGTTTGGAGGGAGGAGGCGCACGTCAGGGTGACAGGTAAATTCCGGGAGTGTGCAGTGACTGTCAGGAGACTGGACGTCGTTGCCTTTCCCTGTGAGTACAGTCGGGAAGATTTACCTTCCTGTTAGCACTGGTTCACATTCGTTGCATATATGAAGATCAGGATACAGGAATACCCAGAGTATTCTAAATGTTGATGACTGATTAGGGGTTAAAAATGTACAGCATTATCAAGTTTTCACAGTCTCTGCATAGAGGATCATGTTGTACCTGGAAGCTATGACACACAGTGTTGAGTATTTATGGAGCGAATGATTAAGGTCCATCCTGTGGGGCCTCGGAGACCACTGTTCACTGCAAATTCTGGTCTTGCTTTTTGGTTAAAATCACTTGGTAACACCATGTACTTTCTTAAAGAGTTTTAATTTTTTTTATATAACTGACATATAACATTGTAGAAGCTGAATGTACATCGTGCTGCTTTGACACATCATGTTGCACCATGAGGACCAGCGTGGAGTCTGCTCACGCTTCCATCCTGCTCAGACGAGTTAGCACAAGGCTCTGCGAGCTTAGCCCACTCAGCCAAGTGGCTGGTTCACAGCCAGGCGCTCTTCTTGCAGACCCTGGTGGCCACGTGCTTGCTGTGACCCGTGCTTGCTGGGCGTCTCCTGTGTGCCGGGCCAAGCCGGGTGACGTCAAGGCACATGCACGGGTGGCCTCATCAACAAGACTGACCCTCCAAGTGGGTATTTACATCCGTTCCCGAACCCTGACCTCTCTGCCTCCGCAGCTGAGCTCGACGCAGAGCACTCCCAGAAGGTCCTGGAGATGGAGCAGACCCAGCAGCTGAAGCTGAAAGAGCGGCAGAAGTTTTTTGAGGAAGCCTTCCAGCAGGACATGGAGCAGTACCTCTCCACGGGCTACCTGCAGATAGCGGAGAGGCGAGGCAAGTCGGGGAGCCCCCTAGAGGGGGTGCGGCCCACGGAGTGGGGCTGGGGGGGGACCTCAGGGGTCTTTTGTTACTACACCAGAACCCAAAACTGGATGTGACCTGTCATTCTTGTCTTGCTGTTGTTTTTGCCTCTCCAGGTAGGTAGTTCTAGACTTTCATTGAAGGTAAAATTTGGGATACATTTTTAAAAAAAGCAAAAAAGAGACCAATAGTAGCCGTAAATCTGTAGCACAGACTATCCCTGTTACCATCTGAAAGTAAGTGAAAGTGAAGTCGCTCAGTCGTGTCTTTGTGACCCCATGGACTATAGCCTATTGGGCGCCTCCATCCATGGGACTCTCCAGGCAAGAGTGCTGGAGTGGTTGCCATTTCCTTCTCCACGGGATCTTCCCGACCCAGGGATCGAACCCAGGTCTCCCGCACTGCAGGCAGACGCTTTACCGTCTGAGCCACCAGGGAAGCCATTGAGGGTGATGTTTTTGTGTATCTCATGTTCCTTCATGCTACATGGGGATCCTCCCCCAACATTATAAAAAAAACCTTTGCAAGTTTAAGAGTGGCATCTGCACGGTCAGGATGTAGCCTAACAGCTTCCTAATTGGACGTTTAAGATTCTTGGCCTGTAAAGGGGCTCCTCTGACGGCTCAGTTGGTATAGAATCCATCTGCCA
This sequence comes from Madoqua kirkii, assembly GCA_006408675.1. Classification (NCBI taxonomy): domain Eukaryota; kingdom Metazoa; phylum Chordata; class Mammalia; order Artiodactyla; family Bovidae; genus Madoqua; species Madoqua kirkii. The sequence goes on along the minus strand of SJYC01017581.1, from coordinate 3,545 downwards.
TGCAGGAGACCCTGGTTCAATCCCTGGGTTGGGAAGATACACTGGAGACGAGATAGGCTACCCACTCCAGTATTCTTGGGCTTCCTGGTGGCTCAGCTGGTGAAGAATCTGCCTGCAGTGCAGGAGACTTGGGTTCAATCCCTGGGTTAGGAAGATGCCCTGGAGAAGAGAACGGTGCTGTGCTACATGCACATCTGGATGTGCGGATGCTGGTGTCTGTGGAGGGGCTGGCTCCGGAGCAGCGGGCAGTGTGGATGAGTGTCCTGGGCTTCCTGGCCCTCCAGCCCCCTTGCAAATCCCTGTGGGCTGTTACTTCACTCATGTCCACTCTTTGTGACCCCGTGGACTATAGCCCGCCAGGCTTCTCTAGGTCCATGGAACTCTCCAGGTAAGGATACTGGAGGGTTGCCATGCCCTCCTCCAGGGGACCTTCCCAACCCAGGGCTCAAACCCAGGTCTCTTATGTCTCCTGCACTGGCTCCACCAGGGAAGCCTCTTGGAAAGCCCTGCTCCCTCCCAGATGGCTCTGTGCACAGCCGTCCTCTTCTTGCCTGGCCCTGTTGTCCATACCCTGTCCCCTCCTTGAAGCCCCTAATTAATGTTACCCTCACTCCGGTCCCTGTCGTTCAACTCTGTGCCCCTGCAGGAGAGGTTAAGAATGAGGAAGGAAAACCATGTAGAGAAGACACTCAGGTATGAATGTGTCAGAGGCGCTGGAGGCTGTGGTGTGGACATAGTGCTTTTTAAATTGAGGTGCAGTGCTGTTTGGGTGCTGATGGGTTAACTGAGCTGTGCCAGGTCTTAGTCGGGGCATGTGGGGTCTAGTTCCTTCACCAGGGATCAAGCCCGGGCCCCCTGCCCTGGGAACGTGGCCTTCAGCCACTACCACCAGGGAAGCCCCAGCAGTGCAGAGTGGCCGCCGCATCTCTGTCCACCTGCCCCGTCCCCCGTCATCTCCATCTGCTCCTGTGGCGTGTCCTCAGGGGCAGGGACGCCACCCTGGTCTGCTGGGGTGCTGTGCCTCCGCCTCAGACTAGCACCTTATGCAGAACAGGCTCCGGTGAGGGCTCTGGGGAATTCCCATCCTGAGGGCCCCACCCTCAGCACCTCATCTCAAACGATCACCTCCCTGCAAGATGTGTGTGGGAACATCAGTCAGTCGTGTCCGAATCTCTGTGACCCTCATGGACTGCAGCCCACCAGGCTCCTCTGTCCATGGGATTCTCCAGGCCAGAGTACTGGAGTGGGTAGCCATTCCCTTCTCCAGGGGATCTTCCCAACCTAAGGATCAAACCCAGGTCTCCTGCATTGCAGGCAGGTTCTTTACCAGCTGAGCCACCTCCCAAAGGGGTTAGGGCTTCAAGGTTATGAATCTGGGAGGGAGGGCACACATTCTGTCCATAAGGGACAAACACCACAGGTCTCAGCAGGAGACAGCAGGCCGCAAGGGGAGGGGAGCTGCCAGCAGCTGCGTGCCGCCACTTAGCTGAGCTCAGCACTTTCAGGGCACCCGCAGCAGAGGCAGAGACCTTGAAAGTCCTGTCAGGAGCTGGCGTCTCGGGTCCACAGCCTGAGACCCGCTTCTGTAGGGTACGTCACTAGGAAGGGATTACCTGGCCACATGGCAAGCATCTCTCTAGCCCTAGCAGGCGCCGTCACACTGCTCCCCAGGACACCGTGTTTACGCTTGCCCAGCCTGCATGCCTGCCTGCTCCACAGCTCTGCTGACACTTAGTTGTGTCAGATACTTAAACTTTTGCCACTCTATTTTGGTTTTAATTTGCATTTCCTTGACTGTCCATCTTTCTACTGGTTGTCTAGTCTTACCAGACTTTTCTGATTTTATCTGTGGCTATTCTAGTGTGGCCTTTGCAAAATGAGTTTATGCTTAATGCGACCAGCTGAGCCCACTTTTGTTTAGGAAGCCCTTCCCTCCATGTTAAAGAACATTATGCTGTTTTATTCCAAAAGTTCGACTGTTTTCCATTTAGCGCCTCAAGCCGCCGCCGGCTGGTTCGTGTCTGTCGGGAAGGCAGGCTCTCGCTGCAGTTCCTCACAGCTGTGCCAGTGCCTCTGAGGCCACAGTACACCCCTGAGTGCTCCTGAGGCCCCTCCTGTTCCACTCTTGCACTTATCTGGCCTGTGCTGGGTGAAATTTACTTCTGACACTGTCAGGGACCCATGCTTTCCTGGGGAAGAGCTCAGCTATTTTTCTCTTATGGTTCTAGAGGTTTGCTCGGCTTTTGCGAGTTTCCAGTGGACTTGTTTAGATCCTCGTCTTCAGATCCGCATGCCTTACAGCCTTTGCAGTCCTTGGGGTCAAGTTTCTATTTTGCACCCCTCAGGTTAACTTGTGCCTTTAATTTTTCTTCTTGGTATATTCTCTAAATTTTGGTAAGTAATAGTTCCTGGGTTTTTAAAATTTTTTTCCATCAAGATTTGACTTGTGTAGTTGTTTAGAAGTTTTACTGTGGCTGGAAAAGGGGTTTCTTCTTTGATTCGACTGACACTATGGCCTTTTAGAGCGTTTTCTTACATGTTGTGTAGCTAAGAACAAGATTCTAGATGACAGGCACGAGGATCTGTAGGTGTACGTTTTGGACGACTTGTAAATTGGCCTGTTCAGATGTTTCCTATTAACATCCATTTTGGATTGCTTAATTATCAGGTACTTTAAACCTTCCTTTCCCCCTCAATTATGGACTCCTTACATTTTCCTTGTCATGCTTCCGTATTTTACTTTAAAAATAAAACCACAAAATAGTCACACAAATTTGTATTACCTTCCTGGTGAATTAAAAATTATTAAATGCTATGCTTTACCCCAATATTGCTTTTCTTTCCCCTTCAAATCTATTTTGTTTGATAGTAATACAGCCATCTTAGCTTTCTCCTTTAATTATTTGCTTGCCAACTTCCTATTTTTCCTTACATTTTAAATGTTTCTAATATTTTAAGTGTCTCCCACCAGTAAGAAACATTTTCCATCTTCAAGAAACTAGAAAGCACCTAGTGAGACGGTGACGAAGTGACCACAGCAAATGGTAAAGGAACTGGGTTTGCCACAGAACAGATTATCAGTGCCCCACCCTCTCCAGGAGGCAGCCCCCAAGGGACGCAGGCTCGCCCGCCAGGCCAGCCTCGCAGGAGCCCTTGGATGGCACTGCCTGGTGTGCCTGTGACCTGTGGCAGCCAACGGTGGCACGGATGGCAGGTGCCACCTGCTCTGCCACCTCGGGGGGCTGTCCCAGGGGTCACCCCCACCCTTTCACCTATGCCAGCGGTGCACTGCAGGCCCAGAGACAAGTAGCTTCCTACCTTCCCACGGGACAAAGCTCTCACCCCAGTCCCCGTCCCATCAGCATCATCCAGTCCTTCCGGCTGGAGTAAATGCCCTGAGTTAGGTATTATCTTATTCAGAGCTTTATGTCTACTCACACATAAGACGCTGTCTTCACTGAACATGCCTCCCTCCTGGGCCCCCCCACTTCCGCTGGTCTGGCCTCTCCGGAGAGCAGGCTCAGGGGGCATTTCACACATCTCTC
>SJYC01017580.1:0-11808 GCA_006408675.1 Madoqua kirkii | reverse complement strand
CATGCTTGCTGTGACCCGTGCTTGCTGGGCGTCTCCTGTGTGCCGGGCCAAGCCGGGTGACGTCAAGGCAGATGCACGGGTGGCCTCATCAACAAGACTGACCCTCCAAGTGGGTATTTACATCCGTTCCCGAACCCTGACCTCTCTGCCTCCGCAGCTGAGCTCGACGCAGAGCACTCCCAGAAGGTCCTGGAGATGGAGCAGACCCAGCAGCTGAAGCTGAAAGAGCGGCAGAAGTTTTTTGAGGAAGCCTTCCAGCAGGACATGGAGCAGTACCTCTCCACGGGCTACCTGCAGATAGCGGAGAGGCGAGGCAAGTCGGGGAGCCCCCTAGAGGGGGTGCGGCCCACGGAGTGGGGCTGGGGGGGGACCTCAGGGGTCTTTTGTTACTACACCAGAACCCAAAACTGGATGTGACCTGTCATTCTTGTCTTGCTGTTGTTTTTGCCTCTCCAGGTAGGTAGTTCTAGACTTTCATTGAAGGTAAAATTTGGGATACATTTTTAAAAAAAGCAAAAAAGAGACCAATAGTAGCCGTAAATCTGTAGCACAGACTATCCCTGTTACCATCTGAAAGTAAGTGAAAGTGAAGTCGCTCAGTCGTGTCTTTGTGACCCCATGGACTATAGCCTATTGGGCGCCTCCATCCATGGGACTCTCCAGGCAAGAGTGCTGGAGTGGTTGCCATTTCCTTCTCCACGGGATCTTCCCGACCCAGGGATCGAACCCAGGTCTCCCGCACTGCAGGCAGACGCTTTACCGTCTGAGCCACCAGGGAAGCCATTGAGGGTGATGTTTTTGTGTATCTCATGTTCCTTCATGCTACATGGGGATCCTCCCCCAACATTATAAAAAAAACCTTTGCAAGTTTAAGAGTGGCATCTGCACGGTCAGGATGTAGCCTAACAGCTTCCTAATTGGACGTTTAAGATTCTTGGCCTGTAAAGGGGCTCCTCTGACGGCTCAGTTGGTATAGAATCCATCTGCCATGCAGGAGACCCTGGTTCAATCCCTGGGTTGGGAAGATACACTGGAGACGAGATAGGCTACCCACTCCAGTATTCTTGGGCTTCCTGGTGGCTCAGCTGGTGAAGAATCTGCCTGCAGTGCAGGAGACTTGGGTTCAATCCCTGGGTTAGGAAGATGCCCTGGAGAAGAGAACGGTGCTGTGCTACATGCACATCTGGATGTGCGGATGCTGGTGTCTGTGGAGGGGCTGGCTCCGGAGCAGCGGGCAGTGTGGATGAGTGTCCTGGGCTTCCTGGCCCTCCAGCCCCCTTGCAAATCCCTGTGGGCTGTTACTTCACTCATGTCCACTCTTTGTGACCCCGTGGACTATAGCCCGCCAGGCTTCTCTAGGTCCATGGAACTCTCCAGGTAAGGATACTGGAGGGTTGCCATGCCCTCCTCCAGGGGACCTTCCCAACCCAGGGCTCAAACCCAGGTCTCTTATGTCTCCTGCACTGGCTCCACCAGGGAAGCCTCTTGGAAAGCCCTGCTCCCTCCCAGATGGCTCTGTGCACAGCCGTCCTCTTCTTGCCTGGCCCTGTTGTCCATACCCTGTCCCCTCCTTGAAGCCCCTAATTAATGTTACCCTCACTCCGGTCCCTGTCGTTCAACTCTGTGCCCCTGCAGGAGAGGTTAAGAATGAGGAAGGAAAACCATGTAGAGAAGACACTCAGGTATGAATGTGTCAGAGGCGCTGGAGGCTGTGGTGTGGACATAGTGCTTTTTAAATTGAGGTGCAGTGCTGTTTGGGTGCTGATGGGTTAACTGAGCTGTGCCAGGTCTTAGTCGGGGCATGTGGGGTCTAGTTCCTTCACCAGGGATCAAGCCCGGGCCCCCTGCCCTGGGAACGTGGCCTTCAGCCACCACCACCAGGGAAGCCCCAGCAGTGCAGAGTGGCCGCCGCATCTCTGTCCACCTGCCCTGTCCCCCGTCATCTCCATCTGCTCCTGTGGCCTGTCCTCAGGGGCAGGGACGCCACCCTGGTCTGCTGGGGTGCTGTGCCTCCGCCTCAGACTAGCACCTTATGCAGAACAGGCTCCGGTGAGGGCTCTGGGGAATTCCCATCCTGAGGGCCCCACCCTCAGCACCTCATCTCAAACGATCACCTCCCTGCAAGATGTGTGTGGGAACATCAGTCAGTCGTGTCCGAATCTCTGTGACCCTCATGGACTGCAGCCCACCAGGCTCCTCTGTCCATGGGATTCTCCAGGCCAGAGTACTGGAGTGGGTAGCCATTCCCTTCTCCAGGGGATCTTCCCAACCTAAGGATCAAACCCAGGTCTCCTGCATTGCAGGCAGGTTCTTTACCAGCTGAGCCACCTCCCAAAGGGGTTAGGGCTTCAAGGTTATGAATCTGGGAGGGAGGGCACACATTCTGTCCATAAGGGACAAACACCACAGGTCTCAGCAGGAGACAGCAGGCTGCAAGGGGAGGGGAGCTGCCAGCAGCTGCGTGCCGCCACTTAGCTGAGCTCAGCACTTTCAGGGCACCCGCAGCAGAGGCAGAGACCTTGAAAGTCCTGTCAGGAGCTGGCGTCTCGGGTCCACAGCCTGAGACCCGCTTCTGTAGGGTACGTCACTAGGAAGGGATTACCTGACCACATGGCAAGCATCTCTCTAGCCCTAGCAGGCGCCGTCACACTGCTCCCCAGGACACCGTGTTTACGCTTGCCCAGCCTGCATGCCTGCCTGCTCCACAGCTCTGCTGACACTTAGTTGTGTCAGATACTTAAACTTTTGCCACTCTATTTTGGTTTTAATTTGCATTTCCTTGACTGTCCATCTTTCTACTGGTTGTCTACCTAAAGAGTCTTACCAGACTTTTCTGAATTTATCTGTGGCTATTCTAGTGTGGCCTTTGCAAAATGAGTTTATGCTTAATGCGACCAGCTGAGCCCACTTTTGTTTAGGAAGCCCTTCCCTCCATGTTAAAGAACATTATGCTGTTTTATTCCAAAAGTTCGACTGTTTTCCATTTAGCGCCTCAAGCCGCCGCCGGCTGGTTCGTGTCTGTCGGGAAGGCAGGCTCTCGCTGCAGTTCCTCACAGCTGTGCCAGTGCCTCTGAGGCCACAGTACACCCCTGAGTGCTCCTGAGGCCCCTCCTGTTCCACTCTTGCACTTATCTGGCCTGTGCTGGGTGAAATTTACTTCTGACACTGTCAGGGACCCATGCTTTCCTGGGGAAGAGCTCAGCTATTTTTCTCTTATGGTTCTAGAGGTTTGCTCGGCTTTTGCGAGTTTCCAGTGGACTTGTTTAGATCCTCGTCTTCAGATCCGCATGCCTTACAGCCTTTGCAGTCCTTGGGGTCAAGTTTCTATTTTGCACCCCTCAGGTTAACTTGTGCCTTTAATTTTTCTTCTTGGTATATTCTCTAAATTTTGGTAAGTAATAGTTCCTGGGTTTTTTAAATTTTTTTCCATCAAGATTTGACTTGTGTAGTTGTTTAGAAGTTTTACTGTGGCTGGAAAAGGGGTTTCTTCTTTGATTCGACTGACACTATGGCCTTTTAGAGCGTTTTCTTACATGTTGTGTAGCTAAGAACAAGATTCTAGATGACAGGCATGAGGATCTGTAGGTGTACGTTTTGGACGACTTGTAAATTGGCCCGTTCAGATGTTTCCTATTAACATCCATTTTGGATTGCTTAATTATCAGGTACTTTAAACCTTCCTTTCCCCCTCAATTATGGACTCCTTACATTTTCCTTGTCATGCTTCCGTATTTTACTTTAAAAATAAAACCACAAAATAGTCACACAAATTTGTATTACCTTCCTGGTGAATTAAAAATTATTAAATGCTATGCTTTACCCCAATATTGCTTTTCTTTCCCCTTCAAATCTATTTTGTTTGATAGTAATACAGCCATCTTAGCTTTCTCCTTTAATTATTTGCTTGCCAACTTCCTATTTTTCCTTACATTTTAAATGTTTCTAATATTTTAAGTGTCTCCCACCAGTAAGAAACATTTTCCATCTTCAAGAAACTAGAAAGCACCTAGTGAGACGGTGACGAAGTGACCACAGCAAATGGTAAAGGAACTGGGTTTGCCACAGAACAGATTATCAGTGCCCCACCCTCTCCAGGAGGCAGCCCCCAAGGGACGCAGGCTCGCCCGCCAGGCCAGCCTCGCAGGAGCCCTTGGATGGCACTGCCTGGTGTGCCTGTGACCTGTGGCAGCCAACGGTGGCACGGATGGCAGGTGCCACCTGCTCTGCCACCTCGGGGGGCTGTCCCAGGGGTCACCCCCACCCTTTCACCTATGCCAGCGGTGCACTGCAGGCCCAGAGACAAGTAGCTTCCTACCTTCCCACGGGACAAAGCTCTCACCCCAGTCCCCGTCCCATCAGCATCATCCAGTCCTTCCGGCTGGAGTAAATGCCCTGAGTTAGGTATTATCTTATTCAGAGCTTTATGTCTACTCACACATAAGACGCTGTCTTCACTGAACATGCCTCCCTCCTGGGCCCCCCCACTTCCGCTGGTCTGGCCTCTCCGGAGAGCAGGCTCAGGGGGCATTTCACACATCTCTCAAGAGATGGTCTTTAGTTCACCTCTTTGAACTTCTCATTACATTGTCTTCTGCCTCCTGCTGTTGAGAAGCTGCCGGCGTTTCCTCATCTTTCCTCATCTGCCTTTTCTCTCTGATGTTCAGCGTTTCACTGCTGTTCAGGTGACGGTCCATCTGCCTTGCCTGGAATGTATTTGTCCCTAAGTCTGGGATGCCAGATCTTGCAGCAAGTCTAGGTCGTCAGCCTTTCGGCATACTGCTCATCCCAGCTCCACTCGCATTTTGGACTGGGAAACTTATGCACTTTTTCATACTTCCACGTGTTTCTTTGCTATGTAGTGGAGAGCTTATCCAGTCTTCTACTTTACTAGCAAAACTTTTAACTTGTGCCACAGTTTTAAATTTCAGTGATTTTTCCTGTTTGGAAGTTATCTGGCTCTTTTCAAATGCCTGTCATGATTTCTGTGTTCCTTGCTGCTGCTAAGTCGCTTCAGTCGTGTCCGACTGTGCAACCCCATAGAGGGCAGCCCACCAGGCTCCCCCTTCTGAGATTCTCCAGGCAAGAACACTGGAGTGGGTTGCCGTTTCCTTCTCCAATGCATGAAAGTGAAAAGTGAAAGGCAAGTTGCTCAGTTGTCTGACCCTCAGCGACCCCATGGACTGCAGCCTTCTAGGCTCCTCCATCCATGGGATTTTCCAGGCAAGAGTATTGGAGTTGGTGCCATTGCCTTCTCCAGACAGACAGTGTTGCTTACCTGACTCTAATCTTTAAGATATTTAAAGCCATTTAGATTCTTGGGGAAAGAGTATAATAATCTTTCTCTCTGCTGACCCTCAATCAGGGATATGTACGCTCCAAGTTCTAGACTGGACTGGCTTTTGTGTGGAGTTTCTATTCCTGTTGAGACCCAGGTTAACGATGGGTCCACATCCAGAAATTTCTATGTAATTGTGACAGGCACCATCTACTTAAGCTACCTGGCTTGTAGTTTTCTGGATCACGGAACTCCAGACCCTGGACACACCCTCACCAGGCTCAGACTCCTTGCCCTGTAGTGTCTTCATGCTGGTGGGCTGAGTTCTCCCTTAGTCTGTGCTTTCACCGCGGGAAGCTCCTAGTTCCAGCTCACCAGCTTGCAGCAGACCCACCCTGATCTGTTGTTAAGATGGAGGCCTGAGAAATGTCTGAAGGGCAGGGAAGATGCCAAAGGGAACTGCAACAAAGTTAGAGGCGACCTCTGTCTGGTGTCTGGCAGGAACGTCCGCCTCGATTGCAGCTGTTTAATGCAGAAAGGGTTGCCCTCAGCACATGTGAGCACATGGCTGGGGGTGAAAAGAGGATCTGCTGTGGAAGGTCTAAGAGGTAACAGTAACCATGGTTAAGCTAGGATGGATGTAAAGAACACCAAACTGGGACATGTCAGTAACATATTACTCCAAAATCAATTTTGAAGGCAGAAGGTATTTTACACCCAGAAAACACAACATGCTAATACTTGATGCAGTGGAAGTTCACCCGGGGCAGAGCCTAACCTCCTCTCGTGCTGGTCCCCGCAGAGCCCATGGGCAGCATGTCGTCCATGGAGGTGAACGTGGACATGCTGGAGCAGATGGATCTGATGGATATCTCTGACCAGGAAGCCCTGGATGTCTTCCTGAATTCTGGTGGCGAAGAGAACACCCTGCTGTCCCCTCTTTCAGGTAGGGGTGAAAAGCCTGCACAGACATAATCATAATCACTCTGAGCACCGTGATTTCCCTCCAGCTCGGTGAGACGCCATGTGCTAAGCTGTCCCACTGTCCCCTGACACTGCAGCTGCAGCCATGGGTTTCTCAGAGGTTCTCGGTGCTTTTCCCAGATACCTTCAGCAAACAGGGAGCTTTTCTTAAAATTGCATTCTTTTTTCTCCTCTGTCTCCAAAGTTAATCTGAGTTGGGTTTGTATGGTTAAGCATTAGATTTTAGGGAGGTGGAGGTCTATGTGGCTCCCCGCCCTCCCCATTCAGTAGATGGTATTTGAGGCTGGGGGCAAGGCCAAGGTGTGCGTTCAGCCGTCAGCTTACATTTACTAGTGGCGATCCTGGGGGCACATTTAATGACTTTCCATAATCTCACGTTCATTTGGATCCTCATTGGTGCTCCAGTACTATACCTGGCCTCACTGTAAATTTCAGACCATTGCTGCTGCTGGGTGGGTGGGCTTTGAGGCTGTCATCATGGAGAATGTGTGTTTCTTCCATGCTCCGAAAGATGGGAAGGCCAGCCCCTCATAGCACCTGCCTCCTACCTGGTGGTCCCACACCACAGGCTCCATGTCCTCAGGCCTGGAGGCTTCCCTTTGACCTGTATTTCCAACAGAGCAGCTCCTTCCTCTCCTCCCCAGCAGCAGGAAAGGACTCCTATCATCCGTGTGAGGTTTTGGTTCCTGTAAGAGGCTCCACAAGTGTTTTTCTTGTAAGGTCCATTTCCTTGAAATTAGTTCAGAGGCTTTAAAGAGGTCACGGTTACAAGGCAGGCAGAGCCTGCCACTCGGTCTTGAGCGTGGTGTCACCAGAGGGTGTGGGAAGGGTTCAGGGTCTTTGCACCTGTCACAGGTGGCAGAAGGGTCAGCTGGAGCCCCAGGTGGCCTCCAGGAGGCACTGAGCTCAGCACCTTCTGCAAGAGCTTCCTGCGACTTCTGCCCCTGGATTCACTGCACGTTCAGACGCTCATCAGGCCAGTGACGCTGAGATGCAGGACTTCCGTGACGGGCTCTCGTCTGCTCTCTCCCCAGGGCCTGAGGCAAGCCCCGGTCAGGACCCAGTCACTCTCCAGGTGCCTACTCCCTTCCGGTCCCCAGCCACACCATCTTCCTCATCCTCACCTGGCACCGACCCGGCCTCCCGAGACCCCAGCGAAGGCGGGGAGTCGCCCGTGGTCCAGTCGATGAGGAGGGCGTGGAGGTGGACACCGCCCTTGCCACCTTACACACTGACGACAGCGACTGCTAAGCCCGGGCGCCTGCACCAACCACCTCTGAAGGACGACGCAGCGTGCACGGAGGCCCGTGGTGAAGGCGGGTGGACTGGGGGGCTCTTGGTTTTTACACAGTTGCCAATAACGTGAGGCAAGTGACTGCAACAGCTAACAATAAAGTCTGAGAGCTTTAAATGTAGCCAGTTTGTACAGAAAGGCTGCTAAATACCCACGCCCCACAGGTGGCGCCAGGGAGCGCGGTGTTCACAGCAGCTCGGCGCTGGTGAGCCAAGCCCCTCGAAGGTAGGAAATCGGGCCTCCTCTCAGCTCTAACAGAGTTCGGGCAGAATGGTCAAGTCCAACAACAGTCCCTAGTTTATTAACAGCACAGCACACCTGGGCATGGAGGGAGAAAGAAACCTGGGCCCAGTCCCCATGCCGTTTCACCCGGCACCAGACCCTGGACCCAGAGGGGTGTATTCCCCCCCCCACCACTCACCACTGTCAGAAAATGAGATTAAAACTCGGTGTTCACGCCATTCCCTGGCCCAAGGAGATGGACCCTTAGCCCTTTGATCAGAAAAGAGCCGATTTCATTCACTCATCTTCCACAAGACAAACAGGTGTCCAAAAAACTTTGTTTTATTATTAAACCTTGTAGTACAAACCTGAAAAGTAAACAAAAAACTGGCAATAAACAACATGAAAAGTCTTCCCTCCCAAGGGAGGGGTGCAGAGCAGCGCTAATAAATTAAAACATCAGACCGAAAGCCGCAGGCAGAAGTTCACTGTCCAAAAGAGGGCCCGCACGCAGCAAGGCCAGAGGGCGGACAAGCACACCGGAAAACGCGACTCTGCTCACGTCACTGCGAAACACGCCAACACAGTTCAGTCTTCAGCAACGACAACCGACAGAGAGTACCACAGGACACCGCTGACGGCCCCGCCGGCCAGCTCAGTGCAAACGGGCAGCTGCGGGATCGCTGAGTCCAATTATGAAACAAAGAACAGCTTGTGAAAACAGTTTCCCTTTTTTATTCCACACATACTGTACACACAACCGGAGAAGGGCAACAGCTACTCCATTATTATTTTTTTGTTGTTGTTCAGTGATGTAAGCAGCACTTATAAATGTTACAAGAAAAACCCTGTAAGCATCCAGTCCACCCGATGAAGAAACGGAAGTGTAAGGCTTTTCTTCATCTGTCCTCGCGCCCTCCCCTCCCCCACCCAGAAAAAGGCTCAAGTATTTGAAACAATTTACAGGCATATGTACAAAAGGGACGGGTTTTTTTTTTTTCCTTTTTTTCTTTCTTTTTGTTACAACATGAAGAGAAAAAATAGACCAGATGAACGCAGATGCATCTTCACATTCAAAGAGAACCGCAGGCCTCCGAGTGGCCTAGATGGGATCACCAGCGAAACGAGTTTAAAAAGAAAAATTAATGCTGACCTGTGAAGGTGAAAAACAACAAACAGGCGAGATGAAGATGGAATGTTAGAAAGATTGCACATCCATGACAAAGAAGCACTTCCGGCTTCAATCACTTTTTTTTTCCTTTTTTTTTTTCCTTAAGGATGCTATTGAAGGGTTTTTTGATAAAAGTAGCCAACAGCACCAAAAAAGAACAGAATGGATTTCCTAATGAAATCAGGCACAGGTTTCCCTCACGTGACCCCTCCAAGGCAGGCAGTCTTTTTCTTCTCTTCCCCTTTCTCCTTAAACAGATGCATAGTGAAGTGCTGGTAAAGAGAGCCCAGTGGCTCCGACCTCCTCATTTTGCCTATGGTTAGGAAACAACGTCCGCCTTCAGCTGCCATAACCGCCCAAAGAAACAAAATGGGGATTCTCCGGTTTTACACTTACAAACTCATCCTGCACGTGACAGAAGAAAAGACAGCCCAGTAAAGCCATTTCTTTCAAGTTTTGTGTGTGTGTGTATGTGTCTATCCCTTTTCCTCTCTAGAAAAAATCTGCTCACATGACTGATGGTTTTAAAATTTGTTCTCCAAACTTCACCCTCTTCAAAAATGGGTTAAAAAGCCTTTTTTTCCCCCAACAATTACAAAAGAAAAAACAAACAGAAACAAAAAAACAAACACAAACAAAAAAATCAAACAAAAAGGCTTTTGTCAGCCACAAGGGGCGATAAAAATTAATACAGCCCCTCAAGGGTTTTAAAACAGTGAATATACGGCAGTTTCAAAAATCTGACTGCAGTATCTAGGTATTCTAAGTACAAAAAAAAGTTCAACAGTTTAATGCTAAACAAAATTAGTTCTCTAAAACCAGAAGAAAATCTTCTTTAGAGCTAGTGCAAAGACAGCTTGTATCCTACAGCAAGTACTCCAAACTAGAATATAATAATTACAAAATAACGTCTATCCCTCGCCCACGGCGCTGGCGTCTTCAGGAGGATGCGAGCCTGGAGGGCGGCACGTCCACTGTGGCTCTCTTGCGGGGCCCTCTTTTTGGTGTGGGTTTACTGAGACAGTTCTCAATGCTGCCGTTTTTACCAGATACCTTGCCACAGATCTGATTGACCAGGCTGATAATCTGTTCCTGTTTTGGGTTGAAAAGGAGACACAGAATTAGCAGGTGGAAGAGCGCCATCCCCAGGCCATCAGCTTCATGAAACAGCCGCGGCAGCGTCGGCGCCCAGGAGTGGTGGGGGCCAGGGTGGCCCGTGGTTGGGACAACACTTCCTGAGATGGAAGCCCCTAACCAGGCACCTAAATTAAACTCTCCTCTGGGGGAAACCTGCCTTCTCTCATGTGGAATCCAGAGAGGCGCACAGAGCCTCCCACCCCTCCTTTCCCCGTTCAGGGAGCCCAGGAGCACCACCCCTTTCCATGGCGGTGAAGTGGAAACAATTTCTGCAGCCCCATAACCAACACACACCGTGGGATAGGTTGCTGAAGGCTGTGTTCCCATCAAGGTCCCTCACCCCCTAAACCACACAGCAGAGTGCTTCCTGCAGCCGCCCCTGTGCACCTCCCAGGGCTTAGAGGCCTCCGGGATCACTGGGGATGTGGGGTGGGGGGCAGCTGGGAGCAGAGCAAGGACTCACGCACCCTGGATGGGGATGGGTCTGGGTTGCTTGTTTCTCGGGCTACACTGAAACCTACTTGACCTACTCATGCAGATAAACACAAACACTTGTCCACAAATGCTTGTTATTCCCTCCTCAACAAAGAGGAAAGCGCAAACAGGACAGGAGAGCCAGCCATCCACTGGACATCAAAAACCCACATGTAACTGCAACACAGCCCAACTTACAGCCAGCCAGGTTATAAGGAACCACGGGAAAGACTATCCAAGTGGCGTGTGTCCTGACACCCATTCCAGAGCACCTGTCTGAGCCAAGGATGGATGGACAGAACAGGAAGCCGCGGGGACAGGAGGCCACTCCATCACTCAAGCCTGAGGGTCAGCCTGGTCCTGGCTCAGGCTGGGCGCTGCACACCACCTACATCACTTACAATACACATGCTAAACGAGAATGAGCAGACGAGCTTTCAAGACCAGCTACCTTGGCTAAAGCCGCCTTGGCAGCAGGGCTGTGTAGCCAGAGGCCACACCTTTGCCTGTGTGACCAGAGGCTGGGCAGCGGGGACCTGAGCGCTGGGTGCCAGGGCTCACAACAAGGGCTCCGGTCTCATGAGCCATTTCTAGAATCCAACCCAGAGCTGGAAATTCCCCAATTAAAATATTAATAATATAGTTCAGCTCAATAGTGTGATTTTCATTTACTAAAATAAATTTAGGCCACTGGCAAAGTGGGAGGCTTATAAAAACCCTTCTCTTCCCTACTCATGAGAACCAATGATTAAGCTTCAGACCGACAGACCCTACATATGCGATTCTTTTCCAGGATTCTGGTCACATCAAAACACCAAGCTCCAAAATGGGCCGGAGGTGGAAACTAACCCACGTCTTGTCAAGCTTCAGAATCATCATCTAAGAAGCCCCAGCGCCGCCGGCGACACCCTGCGAGCTGCCAGAGATGCTCTGACTCAGACATGAGGGTTTATTTTTAACCATGTTCTGACATTTGCTGTTCAAGTGAAGAAGCAGGGAGGGCAAAGTGGTCACTGCCTTTGCTGAGCGTGCTCTTTAAAGACAAAGAAGACACAGAGAGGTCTATTTCCAGCTTTCCGATCTGGTAATTTAGCCAAAGGCTTCTTACCAAATCTGACCACAGCCTGAGCCCCTGAGGGCACCCCCAGAGCCTCCTGAATCAGGCCTGGCTGGGCACTTGGCCTGGCTCACCTGGGGCTCTGATGCACCTATGAGACAGACGCGCCTCTCTGGGGCGGGAGGGGCAGGAGG